>VDFB02373078.1:0-13136 GCA_007258455.2 Sequoia sempervirens | reverse complement strand
AATATCAATTTTCCTACACTTTACGCTCCTTGATCCTCTCAACACCTCTCTTGAATTACACCCATGAATCCTCATAGATTTCCCCATCATATAGTTAATTATCCCAAACCTACATTGTCAAAACAAGTTGCTAGGCTGCGATTTATTTATTTATGGAATATCAATTTGCCTCTAGCTAGGTCTTTAGATTGTAAATAATTTTTTTGTTATAAAATCCTATACTAAAAGGTTGTATATGAAATCAATTACAAACATTAAATCAATAGTTTTGCATTGCTATCATACCCTTTCAATTATTGAGTCCAAAATTATACTCATCTTTTCTCATCATGAGAACACCTTTCACATAATAATAATTTTATTGGCGTCATTTTCTAAAGTATTTATCAATCATCATTTTAGAACTATTATTGCACATAGAAATAGATACTTTGGATGGTGGGAAAATCTATTATCTCTAGTTAAAGGTTTTAATTGGAAACAATATTTTTTCTATAAAATCCTATACTATTTTTCTATAAAATCAACTATGAAGATCGCTATTATCAATTCCAAAATTTCACTAGTTTTCATCAAAGTAACACATTCAACATAATAATAATAATTTTCTTGACAAAACTTTCTAAAGTATTTATCAATCACTTTAAAACTGTTATTTATAGATAGAAGTAGATATTTAGATGGAGAGAAAATTCATTATTTTTAATTAAGATCTAATCGAGAAAATAACAATTTTTTCTTTAAAATCTTATACTAAAGATTATATATAAAATCAACTAAGCAAATTTCTATTATAAATTCTGAATTTCCACCTGTCTTTTCTCATCATAATAACACGTTTAATATAATAATAATAATTGTCTTGGTCTTTGTGCCAATAATTCTACTCATCTTTTCTCATCACGAGGATGCCTTTGACATAATAAAATTTTCTTGGCATCACTTTCTAAAGTATTTATCAATCATCATTTTAAAATTATTATTATAGATAGACATATATACTTTGGATGGTGGGAAAATCTATTATCTCTAGCTAAAAGTTTTAACCAAGAAACAACATTTTTTTCTATAAAATCTAATACTATTTTTGCTATAAAATCAACTATAAAGATTACAATTATCAATTCCAAAATTTCACCATTTTTTCATCAAAGTAACACCTTCAACATAATAATAATAATTTTCTCGATAGCGCTTTCTAAAGTATTTATCAATCACTTTAAAAATATTATTTATAGATAGAAGTAGACATTTAGATAAAGAGAAAATTCATTATTTCTAATTAATATTTAATCGAGAAAACAACATTTTTTACTATAAAATCCTATACTAAAAATTATATATAAAAACTAAGAAGATTGCTATTATGGACTCCAAATTTTTACCCACCTTTTCTCATCAAAATATCACTTTCAATATAATAATAATAATAATTTTCTTGGCCTTTGTGTTGATAATTCTACTCATCTTTTCTCATCATAAGAACACCTTTGCCATAATAATTTTCTTGGCATCACTTTCTAAAGTACTTATCAATTATCATTTTAAAACTATTATTGTACAAAAATATATACTTTGGATGATGGGAAAATCTATTGTTTCTAGCTAAAGGTTTTAATTGGGAAACAATATTTTTTTCTATAAAATTCTATACTATCTTTTCTATAGAATCAATTATGAAGATCGCTATTATCAATTCCAAAATTTCACCATTTTTTCATCAAAGTAACACCTTCAACACAATAACAATAATTTTCTTGACAACACTTTCTCAAGTATTTATCAATTATTTTAAACTATTATTTATAGATAGAAGTAGATATTTAGACACTGAGAAAAATAATTATTTCTAATTATAATTTAATCAAGAAAACAATTTTTTTTACTATAAAATTGTATACTAAAAATTATATATAAAATCAACTAAAATGATTGCCATTATGAATGACAAATTTTCATCCCTCTTTTCTCATCAAAATAACACCTTCAATATAATAATAATAATTATCTTGACCTTTGTGTCGATAATTCGACTCATCTTTTCTCATCATAAGAATGCCTTTGACATAATAATAATTTTCTTGGCATCACTTTCTAAAGTATTTATCAATCATCATTATTACACATAGAAATATATTCTTTGGATGGTGGGAGAATTTATTGTTTCTAGCTAAAGGTTTTAAATGGGAAACAACACTTTTTTCTATAAAATCTTATACTATTTTTTCTATAAAATATCATACTATTTTTTTATATAAAATCAACTATGAAGATTGCTATTATCAATTCCAAAATTTCACCACTTTTTCATGAAAGTAACACCTTAAACATAATAATAATTTTCTTGTGAGCACTTTCTAAAGTATTTATCAATCACTTTAAAACTATTATTTATAGATAGAAGTAGATATTTAGATGAATAGAAAACTCATTATTTCTAATTAGGATTTAATTTGGAAAACAACATTTTTTACTATACAATCCTATACTAAAAATTATGTACAAAATCAACTAAGAAGATTGCTACTATAGATTCCAAATTTCCACCCCTCTTTTCTCATCAAAACGAGACACATTGCATCTGATTCCTACCATAAAATATGTAACATGTTGTTTGTTAATGATATTTACGTAGGATAATTACTACATGAGTATAAATGCATATAATTGAAAATAATATGCACAATGTCTATTTGTAGACCACTTTGATCAATACATTACAAGTTGTAATAAATAATTATATAATTGAAGTTTATAGTCAATATGTTGAGATGAGAAACCTATAACATTTACAAATATTCAATGTGCTTTATGAAGATGTTTCATTGATTCTACTTGTCGAAGATTAGAAACCAAACACTTTTGAAGAGAACAAAGATCATTTTAGATGCAACTTTGTTTGTGTGTTGGATGTGTGCAACTCATTGCTTCCTACAAAAATTGTATGAAGGTGGCTATGGAGAGATTGTTTTTGACTAATATGTAATTATCTTCAAGTAGTATTAGTACATTTTTTAAATGTGTAGTAGAAAAAAATATTCGAAAGGAATACTCTATTGTATATTAAATATTATTATATTAATTAATAGCTAATATATGATTATATATATCATAAATATATAATAATAATCATATTAGTAGTAATTATACATAGTATATCAAGAATTATATATTTATATAATTTTATTAGTAATAATTATATATAATCATATTCATAATAATTATATATATTTATATAATTTTGATTATATATATTTATATAATCTTAATTATATATATTATCTATACATAATGAATTTAATATATATTTAATAAATATAAAATATTAATATTAATATGTTCTATAATACAATAATAGAATATATACAATTATTATTATATTATATAATATTAATTAAATTATATATACTATAGCTATATAATATATACTAACAATAATATACTAATTATATATTGTATTATTATATTATTATATTATTATATTATTATTACTATAATATTATTATAGTATATGATATATTAATACATTAAACAACAAAATATCAATTCCATGAATCCATCAATCAAATCAAATAGTTTCACTTTTTACTAGTGCATAATTGAATAGACATATCATAGATAAACTTCATACTATTTAGACATAGTGTTTTTAAATGAATAGTATCAAGTAGTGATACACTAGTCAAAATGCTTACCTCATACTAATATGAATGTACACATACTATGATCCAATAGAATTTAAAAAAATAGTTTCATATATTGAAATAAATTTTAGAAAAATATATAAGTAGAAAAAACAACAAAAAAATATCAATTCTATGAATCCCTCAATCAAATAAAATAGTTCCACTTTTACTAGTGCATAATTGACTAGGCATGTTATAGACAAACTTTATACTAGTGCGGCTAAGTGTGATATGAATATTCCGGTGGACCCTCATGATGTTGGTTGTTGTAATTGTCTTCATATTCCTCCCCCACACGATAGCTCATGCGCAACAAATATAGGCATCATACCCCGAAGGTGAATACAAAGGGAAGATGGTCCCCTCCTCCTCTTGGGGTCCTAAAAATTAACTCGGATGACTCTTCTTGTGGAAATATGGGTCATGCTGGCATTGGGGGTGTGGGTCAGGATAGCTTTGGAGATGTTCAGTTTATCTTCTCTGTGTATAAGGGTCTTCATACGAATAATCTTATGGAGGCTCAGGCCATTTTGTTGGCTGTGGAGCGGGGCAGTCAATTAGGATGGCGAAGGATCATATGTGAGTCTGACTCCTAGGTTGTGGTGAACTTACTAAACAGGCAGTATTTGGATGATGTGAGTTGGTAGCTGGCTTTGATTGTTGAGAAAATTTTCACTCTTTGTGCTTCTCTCGAGTATATTACTTTCACTCATATCCCTCGTGAATGGAATGGTGTTGTTGATTGCTTGGCTAAATGGGCTTCTAATCATATTCATGATTGGAATTTAGTGGATCAGGGTCAACTACCCCCGGATTTGTCTCATCAATTGGATCACTTGGTTGAACTTGATAGGGCCATTTAAGGCCCTTTCTTTGTAATGTTTCCTTGTTTTAATAAATTTGTACCCCCTTGATGTTAAGAAATAGTGTTTTTAATTGAATAGTGTCAAATAATGATACATTAGTCAAAATGCTTACCTAATACTAATATGACTATACATACTATCATCCAATAGAATTAAAAAAATAGCTTTCATATATTGAAATAAATTTTAGAAAAATATATACATTAGAAAAAATAGTTTTATATTGAAATAAAACTAGATGAATACATTAGTATTCCTGTCTACGATAAGAACTAATAACACCTTCAATATAATATTAATAATTATTATCATCTTGATCTTCATTTGATAATTCTCATGTCTATAAATTGTTACTTTCGTAGGCCCCATTGGATGGATGAGTTGAGCAAAGTTTGGTTGACAACCATCCACTTTTGTACTTTATAAAAAATATTTTTTATAGGAATAAAATGACTTTTTCTTTTCTTTTTGTTCCAAAGGGGTAAAACTTTGTATTAGAAATCAGAAAAGAGCATTACAATAATAACCACGGGACCCAGACCCAGAAAACAAGGCGAAAACCCCACAACATAAAACAAAATCAACTATCCCCATGTATCCTCCTATCCTCTTCCAAGAACCGGTCTAAATCTAGATGCAGCTCAGGGTTAACTTGATCCCAATCCTCAACCTTCCAACCACTATCTTGCTCAGAGGCCCATTTGGCCAAGCAGTCAGCAGCGCGATTCCACTCCCTTGGGATGTGAACAAAGGATGCCTCCTCCATCCGAGAACTAACTTGAAGAATCCGTTGAACCACCGAAGCCAACTGCCAATTTATATCAGATATCTTTCGCTCAATCAAGAGATTAATCAAAATCTGTGAATCAGCTTCACATATAACCTTTCTCCATCCCAAAGCAAGGGCCCTCTCCATAGCATGAAGAATTGCTAGACCCTCCATGAAGTTAACAGTCTTCACCCCCTCATGTATAGAGAATAGAAAAATCACCGAACCAGCTGAGTCCCTGCCAACCCCACCAATTCCAGCAGGCCCAGGATTTCCCCTAGAAGAACCATCAGTATTGATCTTTAAAAATCCATTGGGAGGAGGTAACCACCTTCCAACCCGTTGGACCCTCTTTTTCCCATGCCTACAGTTCCTAGAACTGACAAAAGATGAATGAATTTCCTGAAGACCTAGTCTGGCCACCAACTCAGCATCACCTCTCTCCAAGGGGAAAACCACATCACATTTAGCTAAAACAGACTCCTGCACCATTCCAAGCATACGCATCCAAACTTGCCGACCCACCAACTTCTGATCACGAAAAATTCTGCGGTTCCGCTCCAACCAAATCTGCCAAAGTAGAAAGGTAGGGCCCATGAACCAAACTTCCTGCAAAAAGGAAGCCATAGAAGGAGGTCTTCCCATACTATCCCAGAATTCAACCAAAGAGCACGCATGAATACAAGGAAGCTTCCACACCTCCCACCACCAATGCCAAAGCTGCACAAAAAAGGGGCACCGAAAGAACAAATGTGAAGAATCCTCTTCCGCTCCCCCACACAAAACACAAATTGAAGGTCCTTGAAATCCCCGTTTACGAATGTCATCCCAGGTCAAGCACCTATTCCAAGCCAAAGTCCAAACAAAGCAGTTGCATTTAGGCCACGAGAGTTTATTCCACACCCTTTTCCACCAATGAACCTCTGCCCCAGTTAGCTTCTGAGCCAATAACACCTGATAACCAGAAGCAACAGAGTAAACCCCCTTAGGATTATGGGTCCAAGCAAGAATATCTTCTTCCAGAAGAGAACTACAACTCCTACTATGAAGAATCTTGTGAACCTCAGCACTTTCTTCCGCAAGTCCCAAATCTGGCCACTCTGCGGGATCCTTCCAATGAGCTACCTCCAACTGACCAAAAGAAGCAACAGACTTGAAGTCACTCACCCTAGCCCAGCCAGCCTCGAGAAATCTTTGGCACAAAGGAAGTAGATTGGGGAACTGAGAAGTAAGTGGAGGGAATCCATCCCAAGAATCCGACCAGAAGAGAGCCTCAGTTCCTCGTCTACAGATCCAAAATAAACCTTCCTTAATAAGCTTTGCACCCTTCTGAAGAGTATTCCAAATCACTGAACCTTTCCCCTCAAGAGGGTAACGAGGAAGATCCTGTCGTGGAATCCCCGGGAAATACTTATGAGATAATATCCTGGCCCACAGCTGATCCTGTTCCACACACCATCTCCAAAATAGCTTAGCAGCCACAGCCACTCCAAATAATGCAGACTGTCGAAGACCAAGACCACCAAAATGCTTTGGGCTGCACACAACATCCCACCTAACCAGGCTTCACTTGGAAGAAGCCAAACTTCCCACCCATAAGAACTGCCTTTCAAGAGAATCCAACTCCCTCAGAAAACCCATCGGAGCCACCTGAAGCATACATCTGTAGGTAGGGAGAGCCTGCACCACCGACTTGAGAAGCTGAACCCGCCCCACAAAAGACAACCATCTGTGGGTCCAATGATTAACTTTTGCACGGAGCTTATCAATAATATTCTGCCAAGAACCCTTGGGAAGATGGCGAATAGAAATTGGGAAACCCAGATAAGTCAAAGGGAGAACCCCTATCTGAAACCTTAAGATATTAGCAATTCTTCTCTGTATGGGGCTCGGCATGTTGAAGAAGAATATGGAAGACTTCTCCTCATTAATCAATTGTCCTGAAGCAACAAGATATATGTCCAACACTTGCCTCAAGTTAGTAGCTTCCCTAACAGTAGCCATCCCCATCAGGGCAGTATCATCAACAAACTACAAATGAGATTGTGGAGGCAAGTCTCCACCCCATCGCCAACCTTGAATGATGCCAAGCTCCACCCTTCTTTTCAACAAACGACCAAGGCCTTCCACAAGAAGCAGAAAAAGATACGGAGAAAGAGGATCCCCTTGGCGCAAACCCCTAGAGGCACCAAAAAGTTCAGAATGATCTCCATTTATCAAAACTGAGAAGGAAACAGATGTGACACAACTCATGACCCATTGGATCCACTCCTCACCAAAACCAAAAGCAACAAGGATCTTCTGCAAAAAAGACCATCTAACCCTGTCATAAGCCTTAGCCATATCCAGCTTAATGAACATAGCCTTCTCATGGGAGTTGTCCATGGAGTGGATGGTCTCCGTAGCAATGACAACCCCATCAAGAATCTGCCGACCTGCCACAAATCCACTCTGTTCCTCCGAAATCAACACTTTAGGCCACTTCTTCAGTCTCTCAGCCAATAACTTTGAGATGATTTTATAAGCCACATTGCAAAGAGAGATAGGCCGGAACTGAGATAACCTATCAGCCCCTTCACACTTGGGTATGAGAGCAAGGAAGGTGGAGTTCAGAGCACGAAGCATCTGTTTATTCCTTTGGGACTCAAGGACAACAGCCAGAAGATCCAACTTTATGATATCCCAGAATTCCTGAAAAAATTCAATCAGGAAACCATCGGGACCAGGAGCTTTACCCTTCTTCATCTGAAACACAATCCCCTCCAGCTCATCAAGAGAGATATCTTTCATCAAATACTCATTTGCCTCCCTGGAGACCAACTGAGGAATACAAGAAAGAACCTGTGCTTCCTCAACAGAGCCCCCTTGTAAATCCTCCCTAAATAAAGTAGCAAAATACTGAGATGCCTCAGCAGAGATTTCTTGAAATGAGGCAAGATGTTCACCCCTATCATTCACTAGAAAAGGAATGGAATTACCATGCCTCCTATCCTTCATAGAATTGAAGAAGAAGGCGGTGTTTTTATCACCTTCCTGTAACCATTCAACCCGGGCCTTTTGCTTCCAATAGATTTCTTCCCGCAATTCAAATTCCTCAACCACTTTCAAAGTCTTAGCCTCCTCCCTTAGAAGATCCTCAGAGGCCCCATTCTCACGAATCAACCGCGTAATATTATTCAACTCCTCCTGTGCGGCAACCTTAGCATGAAAGATATTACCAAAACATCGCTGATTCCACCTTTTAAGCTGATATTTGACAAACTGAAGAAGCTTGGAGAATGTGTACATTGCCGTACCAAAAGTTGGTCTACCAATCCGCCACCACTCAGCCACATAATCATGAAGAGTGGGATCCCGTAACCACATAAGCTGGAACTTGAATGAGGGAGACCGAGGCCCCCGTGCAGAGATAATACTAAGCTTAATAGGCCAATGATCAGAACCTCTCCAATCAAGAATTTCAGATCGAGTGGACCATAAGTTTCCAACCCAATAACAGGAAACCAAGAAACGATCTAGCCTCTCAGCAACACAACTCTCACCAATTCTCCTATTATTCCAAGTGAAGCGACCATTACTAGGTAGAACATCAATAAGATTTAATTCAGAAATGCTATCTCTGAATAACAGAGCAGAAGGCTCCAACCTAGGAATTCCACCTCTTTTCTCAGACAATTCCACAATAGCATTAAAATCGCCAGCCATAACCCACGGATGGTAAGGAGCTAAGCTATGAACAAAACGAAGATGGGACCATAGAAGTTGTTTACCCAGAAACTCAATAGGAGCATACACATTAGAGAGGAGAATACACTCACCAGTCTCATACCAAGAGGCGACAAGGGATATAGAGGATCTAGAGGACATCCACCATAGGGGGAAAATCTTCCGAGGGTTCCAAAAGCAAGCCACCCCTCCAGAAACACCAAGAGCCCCCACACACTAGCATTCACCATATTTCCACAGCTTAGGAGCCATGGCCAACATATTATCTACAGATAATTTAGTCTCCTGAAGAAAAAGAACATCCGGAGAATGATTCCTAACCAAATCATGAACAGCTTTTTGTCGAGGGCCACTGTTCAAGCCCCTTACATTCCATGAGAGAACAATCATTTCTGGGGGCATGAAAAATGTGAATCAAGAGTCTTGACTGACCCTGACTCCACCAAAGTTTCCCCAGTTAATTTAATCTTCTCCATATCCTTTTTCCTTCCCAGCTTGGAAGTCCTGTCACCAACCCCTTTCTTCAGTTCATTTTGCTGAATACCTAAACGAGAGGAGGCCAAAGAGCTCTTCCCCACATCCTTGCCACCTTTCAGGGGCAATGGGGAGCCACCTCCACCACTCTTCAAAGCTCCAATAGAAGATTCTTGTTCAGTCTGGACAATCAATTGTTGATCCGTATCCATCTGCCCAACCCCAATCTCCTGCACATCCTGCATGGCCTCCAATGGTGGCCCATCCTGTCCTGTACCCAAAGTTCCCTGATCCAAGTTCAGCAACCCCGGATTCACTTCCTCCTGGCTGAGATCATCCAGCACCTCAAACCTATTAAAAGTTTCATCATCCTGCCTCTCCCTCAAGGTCCGCTTCTGGCCCCGATTCCTATTGCGAGCCTTAACAGGGACATAACCATCATCTCCATTACCATCACCCGGAATAGGCTCCTTACCATTATCAGTCCTAGGAGGATTACGAGAAGGCTGAGAAGGTTGGGGCCCCACAGGCTTAGCCCTAGGGCACCTACGCTGCAAGTGACCATATTCATGACAAAGACGACACCGAAAAGGTAGGGTTTCGTAATCTAGCTGTTGAACCCAAGTATATGATCCAGCACTCACTTCAACAGAATCTGGCAGTGGCTTGCTTAAATCAATTTCTACACAGATACGAGCAAAAGTCATTACCTTTTTATACTGCGTCTGTTGTGAAGACCCAATAGGTTTACCGAGCATTGAAGCCACCAAATGCAACACGTCATCCCGCCAACACTCAACTGGAAACCACGACAACCAAACCCAAACTGGAATCCAACTCGGTATTGCCTCAGTCGGGTTGAAGCCAGCATGCCATGGCTTGATAAACAAACCCACCTGGTTATAAAAATAGGGGCCACCCTCGAAGACCTTATTCCGATCTGCCATGTAATCAAAAGAGACCATAAAAAAGTTGTTCGCAAGGAGCCTAATCTCCATCTCCCCCTCCAGCATCCAAGTCCGTTGAGCCCAGGATTCCAAAAAATGCAGCGAGACTCTCAAACCCATGAACTTGCAATAAAAAGAGTGCCTTGAATAGTATTCAATATCATCTGCAAGCATTTCCATCGGGATAATCAGCTTCGGTCGCTCTTTGCATCTTTCCAAACACCCATTAATCTTCGTAATTCGGGAACCATTAACCGATCCTAGATCATTCATCTCCATCTCTGAAGAAAACAGCGTATTATCAAAAACATTCACTCCATGCGCCGAAGGCTTCGAACCAAATGCTGAACGGAAATCCAATTTGGGGCTAACCCCAGATGTTTCCCCACCTGGCATAGCAAAAAACAAGATCCCCAGCAGGCATGCAAACCCCCAGGACACTTTAGCAAGAAATGGAAAAAAGAAAAGACCCCAAGGGCAGGATCAAAACCCTTCCACCCACAAGCCACCCAAACAGTAGCAAGAAGGCCTCCAGAAAAGAAAAAAAACCCCACCACCACAGCCCCGATAGCTTCAAAAAACCCCCCCCACAACGCAGAAGCGAGCAACACACAGAGAACGAGCTAGGGCACGGTCGCCCTAGCTCGGCTTGCAGAGCACGCAAACGCCATCCCCTATGTTACCTTTTTCATTCATATATTTTATATCTCATTTGTTCCCCTCTTAATTATTTTCCCTATTTTCTATGTCTCTTATTTTGTATCTCTCTTACCCCACTCATGCATGTCTTACTTTATTTCTTATTACTTTTATTTGTCTTATTTCAATCTATATTTTTCTCAATTTATCTATATTTTTGTCTTGTTCTTTCTTTTTAAAGTCATCTTTCTTTTTACCACCTTTTTATTTTCTCTTCAACTCCTTTTTAAATTACCTTCACCATGTAATTCTTTGTTTTTACATTATTCTCTCTCTCTCTCTCTTATTTAACATTCAATATTTCTTTTATTTTCTTATTTTCGTTCCTTTTATGATTGTTCCTATTTCTACCCCACTTTTGTTTTCTATTTGTTTCTATCTTCAATTCTTTTTTAGTTACTTTCATTATTTATTTTTACATCCCTTTTTCAAATTTTTTTTGTTTATTTTCATTTCACTCTCCCACTCTTTTTTTTTTTATATGATTTATTGGTTCTCTCACTTAATACTTGCATTCATCCTATTGTTTTTCCCTTTCACTAACTATTCTTTATTTATTGATTTTTATTTGTTCTCTATCATTTTCATTTACTTATTATTTCTTTTTTTCTTCTCTCTTGGTGTTTGCTTTATTCTTTTCCTTCTTTTTGTCTCTATTTTTTATTGTTATTTTTTTTATAAATTTATCACATTCCTTATCTATATACCATTCTTTTTTTTACTACATTTTTAATATTACCCGTCCTTTTCTCTATGTTACTTTTTTTATTCGTGTATTTTATTATTTTATATTAAATTAATTTCTTATTTTGTAACTATTTTTTTTTCTTATATCCTTTGTTATTTTTCTTTTAATCTATCATTTATTTTGTAGTTTTTCATTCTCTCACATTAACACTCTCAATATCTATCGCTTTGATTTCTATATTACATTTCTTTAGTTTGTATATCTCTCTCTATTTGTATTTATTCTTTGCATATCATTTTTAAATATTCTTCATTTTTTTAGCAATATTTTTCTACTTTTGTTTTCGTTTTTTATTTGTCTTTCTCTTAGCACTTTTTGTAATCTTTATCTCTATGTTTGGAATTCTCTCACTTCCTCTCCTCTTTATTTATTTATATCTTTTAAATCTTTCTAAATTTATTTGTTATTTATTGAAATTACTTACATGAGTATATTTGTATTCTCTCTCTCTATCTATCTTTTTTTCTTTTAGTTATATTTTTTGGTCATTCATTATTTATTTATTCATCTCTATGCTATTCTTTCTTTATTTTTATTTATTTTAACTTTAATTATTCTTTTTTGATATTTTTATTGTTTTTATCTACTTTTTGTCTTTTTTACTTTCTCTCACAACCTTCCTTTGTTGTCTCACCATATCCCTACCTCTTTCTCTTTATTTATTTATTTCTTTCTTGTTTTACTCTTTATCTTTCACTTCTCATTCTATCTGTTTTATATCTAGATCTATTTTCTTATTATCTTTCCTTATATCTAATTTGTCAAGCCCATTTCTTCCCTTCATGCTTTCTATCTTTCTCTTTCTCCTCCAATTTTCAATACATAACATGTTTTCAATCATTTGACGATGTTAGAGACATAAATAGTAATTGGATTATCTATATTAAAATTAAAATAAATAACTTGGAGAAGGCTTAAGTCATGAGTATACTCCCCATGGTCTTGTGTTTGATTTCGAGGTCCGAATTAACCCAATACATGTGGCTTGCGAGTTGTTGCATACATCTCTAAGAGACTAGTCTCACCCCAATGTGACCTTTTTTTCGACCCCAACTTGGTAGAATGTAAAACCAAGATAAGATAGGTTGGGCGTTGGGTTGGGTCGGAAGGATACCCTTGAGTCAATAAAAAAGAAGAAAATAAAAGTTCATACCTTTTTATCATGTTTCAAAAGGGTTTGAATTAAAATATTTTGATTAATTGGAGGTCAATTTACAAAAA
>VDFB02373077.1:0-12971 GCA_007258455.2 Sequoia sempervirens | reverse complement strand
ATAATGATTGGAATTTGATAATCAATAACCTTAATATAAATACAATGATCCTCCTCACCCCTAAGAAAACCAAAATTTACATACAAAAGCACCAAAATTTTGGTACCACATCCTAGGAGACTAATTCAAACCATACAAATTTATCTTCAACCTACAAACTCATTATTCTTAAATTTCTTTTACAAAAAAATTGTCCGGTTGTCATTGAAATAAAGAGAAATAGGGGATGTTAAATATGGAATGGGGGAAAATGTTGTTGTGGTGTGTTAATGGACCTATTTTTCCTTATTTCATTAGGAAATGAGATCTACACAAAGAATTGATTTGCAACCTTAGGTGAGTCAAATCGATGAGGGAATCTACTAATTTCGTTATGATCTTGAGAATGGGGGTATCAACATAAACAACACTTTTGGGATAAAAAATAAAAATAGTAAATAAAATCAATTATTCCCATTCAAACTTGAAACATACATTTAAAGCATATTACAGATAGAAACAATTTTTTTTTAGAAAATTAGGAAATGGCAGAGTGATGTGTATCTGTCACCAAAATGAAGATTTAAGAGGTTACCTAGGACTGATTTTCCCATATATGAATGGGTATTTGTGCAAAGGATTGAATCAACTTTCACGATCCTCTTGTGTCAGTCTATAGCTTTTTTTCGGTCTGGGTTTTGATGTTAGACAGTCAGAAATAAAGTTTGTAGGCAAGATTCCAGGAATTGAAAACTTTGAAAACTATTTGTAACTTTGACAACTTATTGCAACTTTGACAACTTTTCCAATTTTTCTCTTCAAGATATCTTCAATCCTTCTTCAACCTAATATTTGCAACACAAACACAAGTGGGAAAAATTGTTTGTTTTTGGTTAATGGGGGATTACCTTGGTCAAACCCCGTTTGGGTAATTAAACCTTGAATTGAAATAATGAAACATGAAAGGGATGATGAATGAACAATGCAATAATTTTGATAAGGAAGAGTAGTTTTTGAAGGGATCCCAAAAACCTTTACATCAAGAGAAGGTTGTCAAAGATTAAGCAACAAGCATCAACAACCCTGAAAAAACAAAAATATCATTAAGGTAAGCCTAGACAAACCAACAACTAAACCAACAATAGAACATCAGCACAAAATATGACCAAACACAACTAAAGTAAATTATCTAAAACCTTGGCTACCTCAATATTACTAGAGATAACACTATCATGCATCTCCACCACATCTTCAAGCTCCTGGAAAGAAATAGTAGCCCTCTTATAGGTATTACTCTTGGTTTGTAGACACGAGCCCTCATCCAAACTGTTCTTCATTTGATTCTTGTGATTAACATCAACAATCACCTCCTCATTCTCCCTGAGATCAAACTATTTACCAATCAACTTAAAAGCATTTTCATTCAACAAAGTCAATCCCTACACACTAGAATTAAGATACTTGTTGCTAATTTAAACCATCAACTATAAATCACTACAAATCTTATTAAATTTTTCCTCCAATGAAACAAGTTGCTCCTCATGAACCCTATAGACATTATCCTCCAAGGATACTAGCCTCTCCTCATGTTCCCTACCCATTTTATTAGTATCCACTGCCACCTTGTCAAGTACAAAATTCATAGTTTTAAACTTTCTTTTCATCATCCATTCCATTTTGTTATAGTTAACTAGTGCCACATAGACACTTTTCCACTCATTCAACTTAGCATTAAGATCCTTAACCTCCAAAAAAACCCATTTGAACAACGAAAGGATATTTTTAGTCCCATCCTCTACCATTCTACAAAAAACCTCCAAGTCAATTTCATCCCAATTCAAAGGCTCAGTAGATAGATTAGCAACATTCTTAGGTTGACACTTTGGATCCACACTTTCACCCTTCAAAGCATCCTCAACAAGAGAATCCTCCAAACCAACAACTTCAACCTCCACCCATTGCTTACTAGAGTTCACTCACGAGTTATCCAGCAACTCCAAAATCCCTTTCTTGTCCTCAACTTGCACAAAACCCTTATAGCTAGGGGTCACCAACCTAGATTTCATAAGGGAAACATCCCCAGAAATATTAAAGCTATCTCCCTCAAGACTTTTTTCTTCCATACGATGCCCCTTCTTAGCCCTGATGCTCCCCTATTTCTCCTTATTAGTAAAATATGGGACACTCCTAAATATTTTGTCCCTTCTTCAACTAGGTTATAAACTTGCTTCTCATCCATTTTACCACCTTTCTTCCCCTTAGACCCCTTCTTTGTACTAGACGACACAACATCCTTCATTTTAATGTCAATCTCATAACCTTTTGACCAAGATTTAGAAACCTTTGGATGATGGTCCTTCATAGTCTTACTATATTTATCCAATGACTGCAACTCTTTGGAGCCATCCTCCTCATAATTTCCATCCCATTCCTCTTCCAATTCCCTCATTTCATAACTAGGTGCAAGCCTCTTATCTTTCTAACCACTAGAAATCTTAGGAATTTCAAGAATAAATTTCAACTTGATATGGTCAATGATAAGTTTCATGACACCCTCATGGAAAATATATTTATTCAAATATTTTCTATGATCTGCTATGCTAGTTTCCATGGAATGGTTAGGGAAATGAAACCAAATTGTTGTGTTTAAAATTATTTAACAACATAAAATAGTATCCATAGATAACAAAATACCTGCCATGAAGCATGAAATATTTCATGATAGCCAACACCACATCTCTCCTTTGTGGATTAATGCAAGAATTGTCATACCCTCCACTTCCCACACAACCAAGCTTATCTTGTTGCTTGCCCTTGAAGAAATTGGCCAGAACACACTTAGAAGCTCCACTATAAAATTTCTTACCCTTCATAGGTAAACTAATAATTTTAGCAACTAAACCCTCGATAACATTCATCTCCACCCCTTGGTAGCACAAAATTTGATTATTCCACCCTTTCACAATTCACCTCAATAACCTTAGAATCAAACCCATACAGTTTAAGAAAATAAGGGAAAATTGCCCCTTTCTCGAGATGCTCCCACACAACTGCATTCCCACTAAAATATTCACAAGAGAGAGGCTCTTGTCTATAATGATTCCAACCCATTGCAACCAGAGACACCCTCATGACAATCTTCTCCTTGTTCTGATGAGTAGAAAAAACAAAGAGGGCCATCCAGAAAAAGGGCCAAATGGCCTCTAGAATCCATGTAAACCTAATAGTGTGAGTACACCCAGCTATAATTACCACTTCCATGAGCTCATTTTCATAAGATATTTAATTATTACTCAGATGGGATTTGAAATCTACACTCCTAAAACAAATCAAGAGGAGATAAAGCCAACAAAATAAACACTTATCTCCTAGGGTTTCCACTGCCATGAAAAGATAATTGATCATAATAAATGATGCTTTGGAGATTAATAGGGATGGTGTCATAGGAATAAAAAAATGTATGATACAATACACCCCATTTGCAAAACCATCAACAAAAATGTTTTCCTCACAAAAGACATGCAGAATCTTATATAATTATCAAAGGAGCCACGAATCGGTAGGGAGTCCTCTGTAATATGCAATATAGACAATGATGGGGGATTCACCTTCAATGGAAAAGTGATAATATTAAGGGATTCCCATTCCAAACATAACTTAGTCACCCTTGCCTCTTTAGCAAGAAGGAGGCCATGATAGGTTGTTGATGCAATTACTAATATAATGTTGCAACTCACCAAACCCTTGCATAAACCTTTGGAGGATTTAAATGTTGATATTGATCTTACATGAAATGGCTTCAATGGATGTGGATCTTGATACTTAAATTTTGATTTGAGTCTTGGCTTGGATCTTTGAAACCTACATCACAATGTTAGCTCCAAAATTATGCATGATTGAAAAAGACTTTGACATGATGCTTGAGATCTTGAGTGCTACAATAAACCATTGATAAATCTACTCTTGAATTCCCTTGATCATAATCAAGTTGCTATATTTTTTCTCACTTGAATTTCTAGGACTGCCTAGGATTTTAATTCATGAAATAACCTTGTATTTATAGGTATCTATCCTCAATTTCTTGAAAATTAAACATCACAAGGCAACATTGAAATTCAAATTCGGGGACATTAAAATACCACCAAAAACACATTTTAAATTTAGGTTCAAAGGCCTAGGGAGGACACATTTTCCCATGGGAGAACGGGTCCCAAGTCCCTATTCTTGGAACACACATTGCTCAAGTTAAAGTATTATGTGTCAAAATTGATTTTTTTGGATTTCCCCTTCGGAAAATGTAATTTATTAGGATTGTAGATGTAAAATAGGGATTATTAAGGCACTATTAAGTCCAATTTAATTGAGGGGACCCAAACAAAGTGTGAAAATGTAAAGGAATACGTTTTCCTACACTATAGTCACATATAAATTTCCTCCTCAAGGTCCCCATGCAAGAAAGAAATTTTAAAATCCATTTTCTCTATCTAAAAATAACAAGCAATAGTAATAGAAAATATGAATTTAATAAAATTTAATTTAGAAACAGGATGAAAAATTTCACCAAAATCATCTTCCTTTCTATAGGAGTAGCCCTTAGCCACTAATTAGGCCTTGTACTACTCTAACCGACCTTCTACACAAAATTTCTTTCTAAATACCCACTTGGAACAAATGGGCTTCCTTCCTTTGGGAAAACTAACAAGATCCTAGGTGTCACAACTATCCAAAGTTATCATCTCCTCCTGCATGAACTACAACCAAGACTCACTTTCCTTTGAAGGGAGAATCTCCTTGAAAGTTCTAGGTTTGTCGTCATTACTAAAAAAAGGAAATACACAATGGTAATCTGATGGGCTATACTTGTCAACTGAATTTTGTTGCCTTGTGGACCTTGTCAAGGTAGGAGAAACAAACTCTACCTATTCTTCTTCTTCTGTGTTCTCATCTTTCACATCCTTTAAACTATTTGAACCCTCTTCTTCTTATCCATCCTCAGATCCATCTAACTATTCTTCCACATGTACATCTTGCTTCTCAATCTTTATCTCAAAGTGTAATTTCTTTGTCTTACCTTTCTCCTTTGGTTGTTCTTCTCTCGGGTAAGCTCTAAATTTCCTAAAAAAATCACATTTTTAGACAAGATTATTTTATGGGTTAGAGGATTTCAAAGCTTATAACCTTTTGTATTCTCACCATAACCTAGAATGATGTATTTTTGTGCTGTTCGATCCAATTTGGATCACTTCTTTTGAGGCACATGAAAAAAGCCTCGCAACCAAAAACCCTTAAGTGTGGAACAATTTAAGGCTTTCTAACTATCCATGTAATTCATAATTTTTATCAACATGAGCTAAAAAATGATATCTATTAACTAAATAACAAGATGTACCAACTACTTTTTCCCAAAAATATTTATCAATTTTAGCACTTGTTACTTAATATACTCCTAGCTCTTTTACATTATGGTTCAATTTATTCTTTCTACCACCACATTTTGTTGAGCATTATTTAAGGAGTTATCTTTTATCGAACTATACCTACATGCTTACAAAATTCATCAAATTATTTGTGAACCAAATATTCTTGTGATGTGGAGGCTCTCTTACACTTCTAGGGTGTTGCACCTAAAAGGAGAGGTACTAAAAAACTTAATAAATTTCTAGAAAACTACTGCATTCCATATGTGCTCATATCTGGTTTACATTTTAGCTAGTCAAGAGGCTATCTGGGCAAGGTTGGAACCTCAAGGTTCTCCCACGCTAGACATGCCTGTGTATAGAAGGTTTGCACAGCTCACTAAGCAGGTGAGAATGAGGAATTATTGTCACATCAATGACACATTCTTGATGGAGATTGTAAGAAGACTTGATGGAAACCTTGAGCTTCTTCAAGTTTAACCTAAGGAGGTTGTCATGGTAATGAGATTTGGAATTATTTACATTTAGTTCAACAGATTCAGTTATCTTAGAATTGGAGGTTTTGAGAAGGCTCTATTGAAGTTGCCTCATTATCCAAGCATTTCTTGAGCTGAATTTCACCTTGAAATGGTCCCAAACTCTTTAACATGTGTTATACATGGGTATGTTTCTCCATTGTCCATGCCTTCATTTTCCTATAAAAGTAATAATATTGTTAGGGGTGTAGAGAAAGGTCTGAATGAGTTTAATTTTTAGTATTTGCTGACGAGAACTAATTTTGATAGCAAGGGATATGTTAATCATAATTTGTATGGAGCTAGTATTTATAAACATCGCCCAGATATTAAGGATTTTTGGGAAGATTGTATAGATGAAGGTGAGGTGCAAAGGAGAATTTTTATGAGGTTGACCTTAAAGTAGATACAAACTTTTGGTATCTTCTTTAATATTCTAAAAGATGTGGAGGAAGATTTGGTGATTATTGATCCCAAATATCAGACCCCTACTTCTAAGCCCTTGTATAGAATTAATTGGTTAGAGGATGAAGTCTCAAATTTGATTGTTTGTTTTGCTCATGTTTTGAAAAGAGCTTCAGAATGGTTAAATGGAAAATGGCTGAAAAGAGCAAGTTCTACTCAAGAGTAAAGAGCTTCATAGAGAAATGAACAAGGGAATGTATAGGCCTTTGGCATAAACATATCATTTATAAATTAGTGACTAGGTTGTTTAGCATTGGCTCACAATCAGGAGGAGATGACGAAAATCCAAGAGACATAGGGGCTAAGTTAAAGTCAATTTGTGAACAGGATAATATGCCCTCCTCGGTACCTAAGAAAAGAGCCAATAAGAAAAAATTGATGCCTACAGACTCCGAGGGCATTTTCCAACATATAATTGAAGATAATATGTTTCCCACATTCTTCAAAGTTCCTCCTTCTCCACAAAGGTTGAGACATAAAGAATTCCCCATGTGGACCCTTCCTTCTACCATGTAGGTAGGGCCGAGGTCTAGGGGGAAAAGTAGGAAGGTCAGATATCTGAATCTTGGCTTTATGCCAAGCAGGTACCATCATATTTCTTATACGAAATCAAAAAGTAGCCATCAAAAAATCCTCTTTAGAAATGGGGGAAAAAGTGGCACCCTAAGGATGGGCAGGACTCTATTTTCCCTTTTGAGGGGAGGTAGGGTGTTGTTGCACTACCAAAGGAGTCACTTTCGGTTGTCCTTTTCCCTTTGTTTTGTACTTTATGTAATTTTGGTAAAGCAGGTGTGTTCTAAGAGGAAACAAACTGATTGGGGTGGTCTGGAAATGATCCAATGAATAACCCCCATGGGATACCAATGACTGGTATCCAGTGTCATGCACAACGTGGAAGACACCTTTGTGGGAGAACTTTAAACATTTATGAATAACAAAATTGATTACATTCATGGAAGCTAGCCACATGGATGCCCAACTTCACCCTAAACAGATTAGATTCTAGAATAATGCAAAAGATGTATCCATTGCCTTAGGTCACACTAGGATGAAAAGAGTTATAGAACCATATGGCTTAAGAGAGATACCATCAAGCCTATGTATGGTATACTTAGTTTCTTCATATTCCTCCCTCTAATGAATTTAACCATAACGTCTCCTTTGTAATAACATTTACTCGACTCATGGGATCAACTAGGACTCCTGTCACAATGTTTCCATTGAGGCGAGTAGTAATGTATAGAGGAGAGGGCTTATTATTCAAAGACAAGTTATGTGAGGTGAATGTCACATCTTGCAAAGAAGTTATAGGTTGAAGTAGAGGAGTAACCAAGACAATGTTAACATACGTCAATGGTTGAGGGGAAGCATTGGAGGGGTCAATAATCAAGTTTGTAGAATGAGATGGAAATGGGTTTGTCTAAATCTACAACTCACTATTGGCTCTCATTACCAATTTATTTGCATTTTGTTTCTTCCCATGGAGATGGATGGTACCATCATCGATATGATCCTATATCTCATGATGCAGGTGCATACAACACTTGGTATCATGCTCATTGACATGATGGTATTGGAAAAAAGCATTCACATCATACCAATCAGGATAAGGTTCCTTTAGAGGTCTAGGGTTTTCCAAAGTTATGATCTTATTGTTCAACTTTTTTAGAATGGAAGAATAAGATTCTGCTAACTTTGTAAACTTCTAGTTGAGTCTAAGGCCATGATCATTAGTTGCGGTGACTACATTTTCAATAGCCATTCCTTTACTTGAGATGGACAAAATAGACTTTCCTTTTGAATGGGAGTGTGAGGAAGATCCCATGAACTAAACTACCATTTACTGATACTCTCACAATACGACACATAGATGTACAAAAGAAGGGTATTTCATTAGGGAAAACTTCTCCAACCAGGCTTGGTGCAGGTTTCCTATGAACACCATTTTCCCATTAGATTCGAGGAGTGGGTACGAGATCGATGAAAAATGTGCTTGATATCATGCTATGAAGGAAGTTATCTTCTTGTTATCTCCCTACTTACATAATACAAGATTCAAGAAGCTCATCTTCAGATTGATGTTAGCCTTGAACTAACAGAGAAACTGATTGATGAGTTGATCAAATGAGAATATGGAGTTATTAGGCAAGGAACAGTACCACTCGAGTGTTGTGTCCTTGAGAGATTGGGGGAAGATTTTCACCATCAAGGAATCATGATGAAATAAATCTGTACACATGGTGTTGAAGGCTAACACATGTGTCTACAAATACCCTTTACCACCATACTTTTCAAACTTAGAAATCTCCATTCCCCGAGGGAAAGGATTATTCAAAATTGCCACGGAAAATGGACTATGTTGGAAGAAAGGCTAGAAGATATGTTGGGTAGAGGCTTGAGAGAGGCTTGCCAACTACTTTTACATCTAACCCATGTTTTGAAGAGCATTCAGAACAGGGTCATAGGATGACAAAGGCCCATTGGAACCTCTAGAATCACCACAACTAGAGCCACTTGCAGAGCCATTGCTAGAGCCACCACCACTAGTATGACCTCCACTATAGCCACCTCCATTGCTGAAGCCACTACCATGACATACACCAGAGCCACCTCCACTAGTTCCACCCCTGCTACCAAAGTTGTTACCACTCATTCCACCAAAGTCCCCACTAGGAAGGGTAGTAGGAGGGTTGAAGTTGAAAGCAAGGGGTATTTTTCTCGCCTTGACAATAGGGGGATTTTGAGAATCATAGGAAACTCTAATCAAAGGGTCTTTTTCAGCCATGCATACAAACATGGTAGGCATCAAGATGCCTATTTATCTCTCATAGGAATCGGCACCTCCGTAGAAAATTCAATCTAGTCTTACACGACGGATATAGCCTTCAAATGAATAACAAGGCCGTAAGAACTAAGAAATTCATGCATTTTTATCCTTTCACTGTATTCCTCACCTGCTAGAAAGTGTAGCAGATTCAGCCATGTTTAGAGATTTCTCTAAATGATTTGGCTGGTTGTCTAACACCCATTATCCACAAAAGGTTTTCCTCATGGATATGCACAACATCATCCTCATTCATAGATTAAGGCATAGGGGAAACTGGAGGGGTTGGAGCATGAGTGGTCTTGTCTATGAAACCTATCTCGTTGGTAAAACCTATAGGAAAACTAGTGGTAAAGCTAGTAGCCAGACCAGTAGAAAAAATGGAGGTGAAAATAGAAGTGACCTTCATCTTTTCCATTGTTAGGTGTCACACATTTCTCCTAACAATGTACTTGAAAGTTTTGGACTAGGTTGTGATGCTCACAAAGCTTCACAACACTCAGGTTTACAATAGTCACTAGGTGTGAGGAAAAATTCTGAACACAAACAAATGGATAAATGTTGTTCACATTGGTTTCTCCAAAATTTAAGGTAGGGGGACCAACCACACCAAGGCCCTATGTTATGTAGAGCCAAGAGTGGAGGGTTGCCTTATCTTACCTCAAGCTAAAGGGTGTTTAAGGCAAGGATAAAGAATGAAGAGCACTCTCAATTGCTTATATCACTCTACATATCCAAAAACCTAAATGGGGCTAGACAAGTTGGTTTCTAGAATTCAAACTACACCCTAGATAGCTCTCTACCCAAGGACAACAACACGGGTCAAGGATGAAAGAATGGACAAATCAAGGCTCTCTTTGCGCGCCAGCATCTTAATGCACCGAAGTGAAAAGGAAGGGTAAAACACAGAAAAAGCCACACCCAGCCTAGTTAAAAGCCAATATCAAAATGAACAAAATGATAAAGAGAAATGACTATAATTGGTAAAGAAGGTAGACGAAAGTAAGGGTGACATAGATCAACTCATTGAGGCTCTAGTTTTCCAGGGATTTCCACATGCACATTCACCTACATATAGCGAAGAGAGGGAAAAATGTTGGGATTTTAGGGGTTTGCCTCAGTTAAACCCCCACTTTGGTGTTTCCACCTCCATGGATAGGCAAGAAAGCCACAAAGTAGAAAATGTGATAAAGATAACAAAGGAAAGAAACTGAACAATAAAAAAGGCACTATGCTACATTAATTGACAAGCAATATCACCTTCCAAATCAAGGTGTTCTCAAGGACGTAGACGAGGTTAAAAGCTTGGTAAGGTCTACACTGCCACAACAATGAAGAAGTAGTCCTTTAGGACTCCAAGTCACAACTCCAATGGTGGAAAAAGTACAGGAAGATGGATGGAATTGCTTAATGAATAATGTTGTGAAAGTGCTAAGAGAATGAAGTTGAATGCTCAAGAGTTCAATAATTGCTAAAGAGATGCTAAAAAGATGGATTGAATTAGCAAGATAGGCATTTCAAGATCAAAATGAGAGGGAAAGAGCCATTTTTAGGCTGGTTGGTCAACATAGAGTCGTTACGCTTCATGCCCAATGGAGAAAGTAATGTCCCTATGGATACTATAGGTAGGTATTTGTTAGGGATGGTAGCATGATGTGCAAGCGTCTGTGTGTTGCTCTTGCATCCCTAACAAATATTCCCCAACTGACATAAAACATAGGTGCCAAGTGGATGCATTTTGAATGGGCGATGCATAATTTCACATTCGAGTTTTATTTTCTAAGGTGAGGGGATGCAAAAGGGTAATTTACATAAGGGCTGCAAATTCACTCCTATACACATAGAAATGGGCATCCAACAAATTCATCATCAACAATTCATTGATGGAAAATTCATTGCCAGCAATTCATTATGTAAAAATTCATCGCCATGACAAATTCATCGCCAACTAAAATTCACCGCTAGCAGTTCATTGTAGGGAAAATTAACCGCATTAATATTTTTTAATATATATAATTTTCACGTCGATTACAATTTATTGACAATATTATTTTTAATTATTGATGTTTATTGGCCATAGTAGTTTCTATTCATCTCAATAGTAATTATTGATTTATTGAGATACCCATTATTTTTACCTCTTTATTTAGATACCCCATAAATAATAATTGTATACCTCTTTAATTGTAATTGATGTATTAAGATGATTTATTTTTGTGTTAGGTTTGGTTCATATAATTTCTATTCATCTTTTTTATTTATTTTTATTGTCATAAATCAAATTATTCTTTTGCAAAAAATCCAAAAGTTTTTGAAATATATATTAAAAAATATTAACGGCAATTAATTTTCTACGGCGGTGAATTTTATTTGGCGATGAATTTTTCATGATGTTGAATTTTTCCACGGTGAATTGTTGGTGGTGATTATAAAATTTAAATTTGATGTAAATTATAAAATAAAAATGATTAAGATCTAAAAATTAAATTCTTAAATCAAACCCTAAATAAAAAAACCTTGGGGGGTGTGAGATCATTTAGGATCCCAAAAATATGTAAGGAAATAAATCACACATAAATAAGTACTTCTAGGATAAATTAATTAATGTATATTAATTTAAGAAATTAATCTATATTTAATTAAGTTCGATAAGTTAATTAATCTACATTAATTTTAAAAAATACCCTATAAATAAACAAGTGTACTTAGTTGGAAAATAGAAAAATATTCAAGACGATGGGTAGCTCCTCTGGCGATGGCGATGGTGGTGGCATTTTTTCATATTCGGATGAGGCGGAAAATCTGGAAGAGCCTCTTGGCATGGCGGTTGGTGTGTTGATGGTAGGGTGATGTTAGGCAGGGCCCTTGCTGTAGGTAAGCTGTGTGGGTCCCCTTTTGTGGCTAATGTTCATTTGGAAAGGAAAGAGGCTTCAAAGAGTGTGTGTTTGTTGTATTCCACGATGCCTGGCTCTGGAAAAGTGGTACCTGGCTCTAAAAACTTAGGGAATGACCTGTCTTTGAATGGAAGTGATGTGACTCCTAATTTTAAGGGTTTTGAGTCTGACAAGGTCTCAGGGTCAAATTTGTTTGGCCTAAAGGAAAAAGTACCTCCCCTCCGGTGCCCTTTGTTGCAAATGAAGAGACTGGGGAGTACTTTGTTTCGGTCCCATACTATATTGTTGATAAAAAAAATGTCAAATATGGAATTGGGGTTGGTGGGTAAATTTGTTGGTCCTCGGCCTCACATTGAGTTGGTCCGTAAGTTTACTGTTAATCGTTGGAAACCTAAGGGACAAGTTGATGTACTTTCTATGGCTAAAGGTTTCTTCTCTTTCTCCTTCAGCTGTGAGGAAGATTTGGTGTTGACATTGGCAGGTGGCCCTTGGTTCCTTGGAAAGTCCTCGTTGATGCTTAAGAAGTGGGGGACAAGATTTAATCCAGACTTGTGCTCCTTCTTAGCTGCTCTGATTTGGGTTAGAGTGCCTAGCCTCCCATTGGAGTTTTGGGATGAGGATGTGTTTAAAGGGATTGCCAGTACGTTTGGTTGTTTGTTGTTGATTGACCAAATGACTGCTTCTAGGAAACGATTGGTTTATGATAGATTTTGTGTGAATATTGAGCAATCAATGGACCTCCTGTTGGGGATGTGGGAGAAATCAGTTTAATTTGAGATGAATCCCTTTGCTTGCTTTCATTGTAAAAAATTTGTACACTAGGCTAAAAAGTGTCCTCTTAAAGTTCCTAAGCAAATAACTAAACAATGGAAGGAGG
>VDFB02373076.1:0-24572 GCA_007258455.2 Sequoia sempervirens | reverse complement strand
TATCTTCAAATTCCTTACAGTTTAATCGCTATAGGTGCGCGAATGTGGAGATTGTGTTAAAAAAAAATATCAGTGTCCAGTTAGGCCAAAAAGTGTAAACCACTATTGTGGGACCACCCTCAATTGAATTAAATAAATATTCCATTTACTTAATTCCCCTCATCCTCCATCATTTTTATCTAATTTTAATCCTTCTTCTAATCCCATCATTAGGATGTGCACATTCCTAATCCTTGATAAGGATGTGTCACATCCTCCAACTTTTGCAAGTTGGCCTCTAATCTCTCTTAGCCACCTAACCTTCCTCTAACCCCTCATCAGCTAGCCTAATCAACCTCTCAAAGAATTTTTAATTCCTTTTATCCTTCCAAGGAATATTAAATTCCTTTTCTCTTCCCCATGTCCTTTATGACATGTGTCCTTAGTCAACCCTATTAAAGGCTTTCCCCTTTTGGAGAAGGCATCTCCCTTCCCTATGTGAATTTTTAATTCACCTTTTAATCCCCCAAGGCACCCAAAATGAATTTTTAATTCCTTCACTTCTCCCCACATGTCCTTCACTTATTCTTTATCCTTTCCCATCTCCCCATGAGAATATTTGAGGAAATTTTAATTCCTCACATGTCCTCTCACCCACATGGGGACAAGGAACTCCTTTATGAGGAGATCTTGTCCAATCCCAAGGTACTTTGTACCCCCCTCCATGTAATGTACTTCTCCTTCCACCTCATGTCCACTTAACCTTTTAGGGATAAATCACATGTCACATGTCAAGATGTGAGGGCTTGTGAGTTCTCAACTCACCTTAGCCCTACATCTTGATATTTGGTGGCTCAATCTTGACCATCCATTTCTTCTAGGAATTATAAAAAAATCCTATAAATACCCCCTCTTTTCTCTCATTTTGGGGAGATCATTTTGCTAGCCAAACTCTTGCAATTTTGTTTCTCAACTTACACTTAGCCATTTTCATGTTTTCATCCACTTACACTCATCCTCACAACACCATTTATCTTGCATCTTGTACCATCCAAGGAGCATACACATCAAAGATCGAAGGGCCAACCAAAGGATCGATTCGACGCAAGGTATAAGGTTCCATTTTGTTTCTTTTTATCTTTTTTTGATTCCAACTTAGGCTAATCTTGAGGTGTAGGTTGTTTTGGTGTTTATTTGCACTCTTTTACTTGCTACTCATTTTCTAACACTTAAATTCAACCTATCACAAATTGGTATAGCTGAGGTTTTCTCTTCAATTCAATCAGCTCATGCATCAGGAGAGGAATTGAGTACTTATGGGTTCTCTTTCCATTCTAAGAGAGTGAACTTTTATATTACTGGTGAGGCCCAGAAGAAAGCTACCAAAGAATATCACCATAAGGATGATCTAGAGGACTACTAGGCAAACAACAAGGATGACTTTGAGGTAAGAAAGAAAAGATATTCAAAGCTTCCAGCTGATTTGATTAGAATGTACAATGTCAAGTTAATTCCTGATCAGTTGGAAGATGATGGAAATGTAGTTCAGGATCATGCATATGAATCAGTCAAAGATAGGCCCATTGGAGAGGTAAACTAGTCAGAAAAAGAAATGACTGAATTGGAGGAATTAATGGCTCCTATTATGAAATCTACCAAGTCCTAGTTGAAGCATAAAGTATGGGAATTGGAAAGTGAAAAGGTACCCTGTACCTTCAATTTGATGGGAAATTTGAATGCTCATTCCACTTCAGAGGAGTCCGGTGAAGATGATTCTGTAGGAAAAGCTAAGGGGAGTTCACCTTTTAAAATTAAAATCAAAGGCCCTAAGGAGAGTGAGCCTGAAAAGAAAAGAAAACCTAGGGAAAAGAAGAGGAGTCATACTGTAAAAATAGGTAAGTCCTTTGAAGAGGAGGAACTTGAGAAAGCAGAGAAAGAGGATGCTCCTCCACAGCCAAAAAGGGCAAGGAAAACCAAGGATTCCAAGAAGAAAGGCCAGGAGACTTCTAAGGATAAGGTGGATCCTAATGTGGTTGATGTGGAAAGTTCAGGAGAGAAACCCAGGGTTTACTCAAGAAGGTCAAGAACTCCATCTCCCAAGGAGACAATGCAAAAAATAGATCCTCTTCCAATAGCATCCACTGTAGAACAACAAAAGGATAACTCTTCTCCATTGGGTATGCCTGAGCAAACAGCTCATGGAGAGCATGAGACCAGCGAAGAAGCAGAACCGTTTAAGGACGAGGAACTTTATGGTGTGGCCGTTGAGTTTGAAGTTGGAGGCGTGGGAGTGCATCCTTCTCCGTTGGTATAGTATGAGGATTCTCCTCCTACGAGGAGCAAAGATAACAGATTCCCTGAGAAGGAGGATGCTCTTGTTAAGACTTCGTCACCCCTACAAGAAGAAGAGATAGAGTTGGAAAACAGAGGTGACCAATCTCTTGAAAAGGAGAAGGATGAGACAGTGGAACTACACGAAGAGGTTAAGAAAGATGAAGTCTGGGTGGATCCTGTTGTTCCGGATTGGCTAGATAAGGAGATTAGAAGAAAGCAGGTCATTGTTGAGGACACTCCTCTCAACTAGGATGAGATGTTGGCCAAGATTGGAAAGGGTAAGAAGAAGAAGATAGCCAAAGTGGTTTCAAAGATTGAAAGAGATGAGGCTAGTAACAGGGTTATTCATATTACTACCCCTGCGGCTGATAAAAGTAGAGATGAGGTCACCGGGAAGGATTATAATGTACAGATTATCAATCTTGGGCCTGCTTCTATGGAACAAGACATTGAAGAATATGAGGGATCCAGTGCAGTAATCATTGGTAGACTGAGGAAAGAAACACAGTCCAAACATGAGCTAAAAAAGGAAAATGAAAGGCTAAGGAAATGTCTAGAAGACTTAATGAAGCCTTTGCAGTCTTTTCACCCATCTTCTTCTGCTACTGTTGGTTTCTTGCCGAAGGAGACCATTTCTGAAATAGAAAAGATGAAAGCTTCTACCATGGCTAAAAAAGATTGGTTGAAGGAGGTACAGACTAAAGGATATGATGCAATAAGAGCTAAGGATTTATTAGATCATGTTTTATCTCAAGACAAGGAGGATGTTGATCTTTTATTGCAGAAAACTAAAGCAATCATGGAGTATGGTAGGGATCAGCTGGTTACTGATGGAATCCTTCCTTCATCTAGGGTTAATGAGCCTTGGGAGTGGTTTGAAGCCTTGCAAATCTGACAAGAAGCCATCAAGAAGATTTATAAACAAAAGAAGTAGATGGATGGTGATTTAACCAATGTTTATAATGGATGCATTGCTTTCTTTGAAATAATGACTGGTAGGAGGAAGATCGCTCCTAAACATCTGAGTTTTGAGCAATTAAGGGAATGGTGGCATGATGTCTATGCCCCTGATGTTGAAAAATCTGTGACAGGGCACCAGTTGGATGATGCAACTACTTATCTGGCTGTGGTGGATAAGTACTCGACATATAAGGGTGATTGGGATGCAGCAGTTAGGCAGTCAAAGGAAGAAATTGGATCAATTGAATGTCGGCTCAAAATATTGCCCTTGCCACCTATTGTTAAGTTGGATAAAGTGGTTTTGAAGGTTCATGAATCGTTAGATCAGAACAAAGATAAGGGAGGCCGCAATTAATACCAGCTTATGGATTTGTGCTTCCCTATTATTATAGGGTGTATGTTAATCCGAGCTGCATTGGGGAATGTGTTTGGGCTGACCTTGATGATGTATCAGAATTTAATGTGTGCCTTATTTTAAAATTCCTGAGGCTGACTTGTTTTGGCTATTTTGTAAATGTTTGGTTGGGCCGACATGTTTGAGGATTCTCTATAAATGGTATATGTGCCTCATTTGTAGAGAGTTAGTTAGACATATAATAGAGACAATCTAGATTAAGGAAGAGCTAGAGCATCTTGCAGTAGAGATAATAGTTAGTTTTTGGAGCAAATGTTATACACAGAATAATGGAATTGTTGCTACATTTTGGGTGATCTAATACAATTGGAGGCATTGTGGTTTCTCTGGTGAATTCCTTTATGTTAGTTTATCCTGCATGGTTCCTGTTGTTCCATCTTTTTAAATTGCTTGAAGCTATAAGAGTTGATGTTAGGTTTAGAATTAAATTAATTTGGTGAATGATGTTCATGATTTTATGCTTGGAATTTTTGTAGCAATCTATGGTCTATACTCCCAGTAATTATCTGATTGTAGTAGGCTGGGGTAGTCAACCTAGACCATAAATCTATTTGTGCTTAGTTTGATTATGGATGAATGTCTATGATTTGAAAATTTGTATGCCTTAGAAGATTGCACCTTTCTTGTGATATTGCATTGTGGGTTAAGCAGGAATTGGTTATTTGAGATTGGTCCATTCCAGGAATCTATCATTTGCATTATTCATCTTAGAAATAGTCTAGATTTCATTACTTCTCTTACACCCTCATCTTTTGTTGTTTCTTTATTATTTGGTTAGATTTAGGATTTGAGATCATAATATTGCAAAATATGATAAGTTGGAAGGATACAATTCGATTGTAGTAAGGTCCGATTGTGATTACCAGCATTTTCACATATTATTTGTGTTGTTTATGCATTGTCAAGACCTGACACCCAAGAGACCTTGGGGTGATTTTTAGCAACTTATTGTTGAAGATTATCTTTCAAGAGAGATAGAATATCATTTTCTGTCTGAGTTGTTGCTGTGCAAAAAACACCATCAACCGATTGGCGCTAGAAGGAGGGCTGAATGAGCACACTGGATCATTTCCTAAATGCCATCTCTCTAGAGAGATATAGAAGAAATACCAGATCTACCCCAGGAGAGGAGGATTTACAGGAATTACAGTTCCCCACTAGGTCAAGGAGGAGTCGAGAAAGGGGAAAATCATCATCACCCATCCCTTCACCAGCATCATCCGCATCTTCACTTCTAGAAGTTGAAGCTATACCCATCCCTAAGGGGATCCCCATTTAGCAACCCCATCCCATAATTAATCAACCACAACCACCACCACCACTCTTGCCAATGGATTTCCTTGTTAATAATCCATCTCCCTTGTTTTTCAATGTTTACAATGTTATGCCCAAGAACCTTGAGCATTTATGTTCAAAATTTCATGTTAATGACCCAAATAGGACCATAGAAGAGCATATTAGGATCTTTCAAACCTACCTTAAAGACATAGGAATTTCTCACAAGGATGTTTCCTGTAGGTTATTTCCTTATTCATTGGGAGAGGAGGCTTTTTACTGGTACAATCATCTCCCATCAAGTTCAATTCTTAAATGGAATAATCTTGAAACTACCTTTTTACAGAAGTTCAGAATACCTATTAGTGCCAATGAATTGTATCTACAATTCACCAGAGTCAAAAGAGAGGTTAATGAATCCATATCCAGTTTCAATAATAGGTTCCACCGTGCATATACCAGACTCCAAGACCCTTATGTCTTAGATGATGCTACAGCCTTAGGAGTCTATTATGAAGCATTGGACATCCTTATAGCAACCTTTCTGAAATGGAGACCTAATCCCCCAACCCGCCTAGTTGATGCTTATACAGAAGTAGTCAAACTTAGAACATACTTAAGGCAGCATTTGGTTGAACCATTGCCTTCTTTGGGCTCAGTTGCACATCCAAACTAGGTTCAGGCAGTAAATCAGGCACTTGCTAATCATACACCAATTATGAATCCAATACTTCAATTGCCTTTGGTACCACATCCTGGTGCCCCCATGAGCCAGGTCTCTCCTATACTGAATTTCCCACAGCAGCAAGTTAACCAGCCCTTGTATCAGCAATAGCCAACTGGTTTCCCTACCTACTTGCAAAATTCTGAAGTGTTGCATTAGTCCATGGGATCTACTACAATTTCTATCCCTCCTCAGGATAATTCAAGCCAAACCCCTTATGGAGATCTAAATAAAGATAGGGTTGATAAAATGGCTGAGTAGATAAAGAAGTTAAACTTAGAGGTGACTTACCTAAGGAATCAAAACAACCAATTACAAGCTGCTCAGAGAAATCTGCAATCCAATCAGAACCAAGAACATCCACAGGGGAAAATTTTTGATAGGGGACAGTGTAATGAAAGGGGTTACAATAATGATAGGGGATATAATTAGGACATAGGTTACAATAATGACAGGGGTTACAATAATGAAAGAGGATTCAATAATGACAGAGGGTATAACAATGATAGAAGATAGAATTTTGATAGAGGACAAGGTAGTGGGTTAGGATTTGATAGGAGGAAGCCATAGGGACAGAACAGGACGTGGAATACAGGACCTAATAATGGAGTCCCTACTCTATTAGATCAACCTGTCAACCAATCTGTTAATTAGCCAGTCAGTCAAGACAAGCCTCCCAGTGGAGTATATCTAGCTGAGGCTGCTCTGTCAAGGTGGTGTAGGCTCCATAAGACAAGCCAACATTCTAAGTTAGAGTGTCCAGAATTCCAAACTACAGCCTCAATTTTCTAGTATGAAGTGGAGAACAATAAAAATGGTTAGGAGATTATTCCTTCCATCCCCTATGACTCTCCTGTGCTGGTGTTAGACCATGCTCCTTTTCCAGCAAGTGGAGAAAATGTTCCAGAAGAGGAATCTGATTCCCAGGAGGAAAAAACAAATCAAATCTACAATGGAGATGAGGTGGCTTAGTTATTCAATGAAGAGGCAGCAAATGATAATGGCCCCCTGGATCAAGAAGAGACTTATGTTGAAGAAGTGCAGATGTTCCAGAGGTAGGGTAAAGGATATGATTTAAGAGATATGCCTCATAGACGCCCGCAGGCTGGGGGTCCTTTCACCACCTCCATCCCTCCTAATAATTTTAATACCCCTCCGGACCCAAGTGCTAGTAATAATCTGCCTCTTCCACATGTTTCCAGACAGTACTTTTCCAAGGAAAGACAAGCTCAAACTGACCTACAAAAGGAAAAAAAATTTCAAGCAGGTAAAGATAAGGCAGAGGAATCTTCTAGGGAAGTCCCCACTAATCTAATTGAGGAGCAGATGGCTTTGTATGTTGCTGAGGATTTTAAGAAGTCAAAGGTAAATCTTTCGGTATTCGAGTTATTAAGGTCCCCAACAATTAGTAATGCAGTCCTAGGGCCCTATGATGCACATCCGGTATTTTTGGATAAACCTTCCAGTGAGGGTATCAGCAAGGTTATTGGTTCTTAGACCGTGAAGACACAAAACAAGCTTATTAGATGAACTTTCCCCCTCGAGATAAAGGCAAGGAGAAAGACAAGACTCAAGTGGCCCAGGTCTATACTCAACCAACTTTGTTTCAAGGGAAGACAGATACCCCACCATTCTTGATCTTTGTGCACATATTCGGTAAGAATTTATATAGTTGTTTACTGGATTCTGATGCTTCTACTAATGTAATGCCATTTGGAGTATGTAGAGCTTTAGGAATTACACCTGTTGATTCCTAGAAGAAGGTAACTCAGTTGGATAGAACTGAAGTAAATGTAGTGGGAGAATTAAACATGATTCACATGCAAGTAGCCTCTGACCCAAGGATCCAACAAGTTATTAATATTCAAGTAGCTGATATCCCTAATGCGTATGGCTTAATTTTAGGAAGGGATTTTATGAAGGCCGTAAATGGATATGTATCCACTGATCACTCGCACATGTGGCTTCCCTGGAAAGGGGTGCCAAATCAAAACAAAATTGAGAGAGAACCAAGAATGAAATATATGAATACAGAGTATCAAAATACTTCAAATGAAGTTCTGATATCAAAAGTAGGCATGGAAAATTATATATTAGCAACTCCTTATAAGGAATCAGATTCAAAGGAGGTATTGATGCTACATTTGATGTCTATTGGTACAAAAATGGAGTCCAACAATGCTACTGTTCTAGCAAGATCAGTTAAGGAAGAAGATGAATTTGAAGATAATCAGATTAGTCTACTAGAAAGTTTCTAGGAATTCATTGAGCAGTGTATTGAAAACCATGTTCACCTTGGCATAAGGACAAACTTTGAAGAGTTGCTCTTACCTAACTGGTGTAGAGTTCACAATGCTTCCCATTCGGAGCTGGAATGTTGTTTATGCCAAGCAGCAGTGAAACGAGTATAGAAATGCATGAATTCAGCCTTAGCAGTCAAGATGGATGTGCAAAGCCCTTCAGAAGATTATAAAGGAAAGAAGGTGATGACGTCTAAGGGATCTTTCAGCAGTAATAACCCAAAGGATATGAAAAAGAGGAATGTGACCACTGAATGCTAGACCCTCAAATTTGATGGATCCAAATCCAAGCATGGAGCTGGAGTAGGATTCGAATTGATTAGTCCAAAAGGTAAGACCTTCTTTGCAGCCCATGGACTTCAATTTCACTGTACTAATAATGTAGCAGAATATGAGGCATTGATTCATGGACTTCTTATGGCGCTTAAGAAAAAGGTTAAGGTTCTGCAAGTTTTTGGTGATTCTGAACTGGTAGTTAAGCAAGTAAGGAAATAATATTAATGCCACGATAGGAGAATGAATAATTATAGGCATAGAGTATGGGATCTCATTGAAAGATTTGATGCCTTCAATATTCAATTGATACCATGACAAAAGAATCAAATTGCAGATTCCCTGGCCCAGGCAGCAAGCACTCTGCAACCCCTATCTTTGTCAGGTTTGAAAATGTTTACTGTAGAATTGATTCATGTGCCATCAGTGTCGGACAATGTTACCAACCTTCAAGTATTTGAGGATGACAAGCACATCCTGGATTTCATTACGAACACTGATGTTTTTGCTTCCCAAATCATTGATGAAACAGAACTCCAGGAAGTAGAACTAGATTTGGAGGGAGTGATAAACTTGAAGTCTAATACTATTCCAAGGGGAATGGTTCTATTGGAGTGGATCATTGATCTGGACAATATCAGAGACTAGGAACAAGAGTATAAAATGAAATCTATCAGTGGACAGTGTGATACTTACAATATGGGAACTAAATAAGATGCCAAAAATATTTTTATTGGCAAGGTATGCACTCCAGAGGAAAGACAAGGAATAATTGAATCATTGCATAACTTTCCAGATGTAATAGACTGGAGTTATGAGGACCTAAAAAACTTATGATACATCTATCATAACTCATACTATACCCCTAAAGCCAGGCACCAAGCTTTTCAGGCAGAGGCAGAGACCAATTAATGCATTACTAGAACTGGTTATGCAGAAAGAAGTTCAAAAATTACTATCTGCCAGAATTATATTTCTTGTCAGGCATTCGACATGGGTGGCGAATCTAGTCCCAGTAAGAAAAAAGAACCGGGAAATTAGACTTTGCATGGATTTTAGAAATCTAAATAGATCATCAGAAAAAGAAAATTACCCAGTCCCTTCATTGGATGAAGTACTTCAAGTAGTAAATGGTTTTCAGATGATGTCCTTCCTAGACGACTATTCAGGGTACAACCAAGTAATGGTTCAGTATGAGGACAGGCACAAGACTACTTTCACAACTAAATGGGGTACCTTTGCTTATAGAAGGATGTCTTTTGGTCTCATTAATGCTGGGGATACATTTCAAAGGGCTATGGATATTGCCTTTAAAGATATCATAGGCAAGTACATTATTATTTATATGGATGATTTGACTGTCTTTTCCAAAAATAGAGGGGATCACATCTCTGACTTACGCAAGGTGTTTCAAAGGTGTAGGGAATTTGGCATATCCCTGAATCCTAAAAAGTGCATTTTTGGAGTAACAGAAGGGAAGTTGCTAGGACATGTCATATCTGAAAAGGGAATTGCTATTGATCCAAAAAGGGTGGAGGCCATACTCAAGATTCAACCACCTGCTAGCAAAAAAGAGATGAAGTCTTTCTTTGGCAAGATCAACTTTGTCAGGAAATTCATTACTGGATTTGCTGAAATTGTTAAACCGCTAAATGCAATGTTGAAACAAGATGCTAAAGTTGAATGGACTACAGAAGCAAAGGAGGCATTTGCAAAAATCAAAAGAGCCATTGTTGATGCTCTAGTATTGGTAAGTCCTGATTATAGTAAGTCCTTTTACATCTATTCATTTCCTTTGAATCATTCGTGTGCGGGAATGTTGACTCAGAAGTCTGATGAAGGAAACAAACATCCTATTGCTTTTATGAGTGCACCATTAAAAGATGCTGAGTTGAAATATCCAAGTGTAGAAAAGAAGGCATATGCCCTGGTTAGGGCAGTGAAGAAATTCAGACATTATATCCTCAAGAATAAGGTTTATGCAATTGTCCCAGATCCTGCTGTTAAGTTACTGTTGATCCAAAATGAGTTGGGTGAGCATAGAGCTAAATAGGTAACAATGCTACAAGAATATGACATTGAGATCCAACCCATGAAGTTGGTAAGAGGGCAAGGACTTACTCAGATTATGGCTGAAATAGGACCTGAATTGACTATGTAGAATTATAATCTTGAAGTGGTTTCCCTAAGTAGCTGGTATGATGACATAGTTTATTATTTGTTGAATCAGCGATCTCCAATCCATCTTAATGTTGTCCAGAGGAGAGCCTTGCGACTGAAGAGCGATGGTTTCATGCTAAAGGGAGTTGTTCTGTATAAGAGAAATCATGAAGGTATTTATTTAAGGTGTCCTGGGAAACAAGAAGCTGAAAGGGTGATGAACAAATTTCATGAAAAGTATGACACTGGCCATGGTTCTGCTATTGCCACAGCAAATCATATTTTGAGGGTTGGGTATTATTGGCCTACATTAATTAAGGACGTTCACCATCATGTTAGGACCTGTCACACTTGCTAGACTGCAGCAACGAGGGAAAGGTATGCAACACTTCCACTCCAACCAGTTACTGAGGTAAGGTCTTTTGCTTAGTGGGGCATGGACTTTATCGGGCCTATCAACCCACCATCTTTTGCGGGACATAGGTACATTCTAACCACCACCGATTATTTCACAAGGTGGACTAAGGCTTTTGCTTGTAGGTAATGTACATCAGAGGTAGTGATTGATTTTCTAGAATATGCTATTATTAATCGATTTGGATGTCCTATTTTTGTTGTCTATGATAATGGTCCTGCTTTCACATCTTTAAAATTTTCAAACTGGGCATTCGATCATGGCATTATTATAACATTTGCATCTAATTATTACCCCCAAGGTAATGGCCTAGCAGAGTCCTCCAATAAGAACTTATTGACTGTTATTCATAAGCTGTTGGAGAGAAACCCAAAAGACTGGCATGCCCAGCTTTGGTTTGCCCTCTGGGTAGATCGTACAAGGCTTAAGTCATCCATTAGAACATCTCCCTATCACTTAGTATATGGTCTGGAGCCAGTATTCCCTATTCAACTCAAGATCCCAGCTTTGTAATATATTAATGAGTTTTATGATGAGGGTGATAGAAGGGAGGCCAGGTTGACAGAGCTATTGCACCTTGAGGAGAAACGAGACAATGCCCTTGAAAAATTTGCCAAACATCAGGGGTAGTTAAGAGGTGGTTTGACAGAAGAGCTAACGTCAAAGCTTTTAGGATTTCTAACCTTGTGTTGTACTAGGATAAACCTCATGATCGAAAGGGAAATCATGGGAAGTTTGATAAGTTGTGGCTAGGTCCATATCAGATTGTCGAAATACTTGGAGATAATGCCTTCTGTTGAAAACTTTCATGGGGGAAGATATTCCACTGCCTGTTAATGGGCAGTATTTGAAACATTATTTCCAATCCTGAGCTATTTTCAGCTCCTTGTTTTGTATATAGTTAGTTTAAGTTGCTTTTCATTTCTTGTTTTTGCTTTGGTTAGAGTAGGTTTGCTTTGACTTGTTTTGCTTTGGTTGGTGTTGCTCTTGCTCTTGGTTCTTGCTCCTTTTGGGATCTCCTGTTGCATTTGTATGACAATAGTGACAATGTAGGTGTTGTACTCTCAGTATTTCCTTCCCAAACTTTAATTATCTTTCTAGAACATCATGGTATGAATTCTCTACCCAATGTCACATATCCTAGTGTCTAAGACAAAGAGTCCTTTAGTCAGATTGAATAGGAATACATTAGGGTCTCACATTTCGAATATTAAAAATGCCTGAGGTTGCAGAAGCTCCTTATGAAGTCTGCACAGGTGAAAAAAAAAATTTCTGCTCTAGTGCCATTGTGATTCTTAGCCCTGAGTGTGGAATTCACTGTTCACAAGTTGAAATGAAAAAGTGAAAAAGGAGGCAATATTGAAAATCAACATACTGAATTCAACTCATTAGGGGAATTTGAATATCTCTATCGAGGCTATGAAAGCCTGACTGGCAGTAGAGCTATGTTTAGGAGAGCCACAACGATAACCTCATCGAGGCTATGGACACCTGACTGGCAGCGAGGCTCTATCTAAGTTGCTTTTAGAGTATGAATCTTTATGTAGCCTGTTCAGACCAAATTTGTTTTTTTTTGCAGCTAAGGGGGGTAATGAATTCATATGCACACACTTCGACCCTGGTGTAAGAAATTTTGGGTGACTTGTGGATTCTTTGGTTTAACCGTAGGTGGTGACTGGATGGACAAGTTCAAACCATAAGTTTCAGGTTCTTGATTCCAATTTGTCATTGAAATGATTTGGAGCATTTCCCCAGTAGAGTCACCATTTGTTGTGTAATTTTGCACACACGCCCCACTTGGAGTAGGGACCCTCTTTTTTATTTCAGATGTCTCTTCGACCTTTGATCTTTATTGGATTTGTCCCTTTAAGGTCTTGAGATGTTGGTCTTGCTTTCCTTAGTCTTACCCTGAAGGTTGAACTAATTAAACTTTCTTTTTAATGAAAGTTTGGGTTTTACCCTGGGTCTGGGATTTTCCGGTTCACCCAGATTCTCCCGGATCCTTGCCCATCGTCTGGTCATTGTCTAATTTTTAGAAGTTCAGGTTTTTGGATGAATCCAAGATTTTTTGGATTACCTGGATTTTCTCGGATTGCATCGGAGTCCTGAGGGGTGCGTTATCTGCGGAATTCGTGCTCACTCAGATTGTCCATCTAGATCGGTTTTCTCTGAAGTACTATTTTGGGCTCGGGTTTCTGGATTTCATCAATACATCTTATCAGCCATTAATGCTTGAGGTACGTTTGCTCTGACATGAATATTGGTGAATTTAAAGGCTTCTATTGCTCTTCACGATTTCATTATTCATTTGCCATCTGCTCTAGCGCTTGAGTATTTCATTTTGAGCCTTATTCAGCGGATTTGGTTTGCTTGCGCATGAATTCCTTAGACATCTGTGTTGATATTTGCGTTGCTAGAGCTCCCTGATTCACAGTGACTTCTTTGGACTCGAGCTTCATTCGGATTTGATCCATGGTAGGCCATCACTGACTTTTCCTTTGTTTGTGCTTTGATCGAATCTTTCAATTGTTGGTTGGTGGTTATTTGGGTCGGCCCTTGTGTATTTTCATGACCATGTATTTATCAAATTAGGGTTTTCACTCACCCTTCCATGGGTCTTATCATCTGCACTGTGCATCCCTTCATTTACCAATCAAGTATCGGGTATATCCCCGTGGCTAGGTGTTTCTATGAAGGCTTTTCCTTGTTCGCGCGTGGTCTGCTATTTTGTGAGAATTACAGTTTCGGTATGTTTGCACATATTTCTTAAATTTGGTGGAGTCGTCATGATCCTCTTGTCTTGTGCTTCGCTCGACCTTGTTCACAGCATTTGAGACCCTAGTGCACCCTAGTTTCACCATTTTGAAGGATTGAGTTTGAATTTTGAGCTTGTTTTAGCTCTCATGGCGGAAGGTTTAGCTGTCGAACCTAGGGCATCATTATTTTGTTGCAAGGATCAATCACTTGAGAGTCTTGAGAAGTCTGAGTCCAGGTGCAATCGATATTTGGCTCATTAGGGTTAATTTTATCTTCATAGAATCCGAATGGGGGGGTTTGTGTGATTACTCAGTTAATGGACTGTGCATCGAACGGTCATCGGGTTTCTGAGGTGTCCGCAAAATTTTTGCGCACCCAGATTTTCTCGGATTCTTCCATCTCCCCAAAGTATGATGAACTCTCAAAATTTCAAGCTGTCCATAGAAATCCGAGTCATCCAATTTTTTTTGGTTTTCTGCCAGGTTTCATTTCATTTTGATTTTCGAAATTGAAGCAATGAATTGGATGTGGGATGATGATTTATTGTTTCTAAATAGATGAATTTTAGGATAATTATGCATCTCTTTTGCCTGTATCAATGATTTGTTTTTGGAATGATTCCTTGGCAGCGGAAGTCCATCTAGAAATTTCTCCAAATTCCACCCTGACTGGATTTTCCCGGATTGCTTCATTTTCCCAATTTTTCATGATTGATGATTAATGGTTTATCTTAATAATTTCATGTGGTTTCATGGCTAACCTTTGACTGAAATATGGATGATAATTGGATTTTCATGAGGCTCTTTTCTGAATGCAGGCTGAATCAAGCAAGGCAGTGGCAAGAAAAGCCAAGGGAGACACAGAGGGGTCTTCAATGATAGATGCAGAAAGGTTAAGGCTAGATGTGAAAAGTCAGTTTCCTGATAGTAAGATAGTTTCAGTTTGGTCAGAGGTCTCAGACTCTAATGTAGGAGCATGGAGATATGAAGAGTTCAAAGAAAGGGAAGCTCAACAAGATTTATCAGTCCTAACCAAGGGGATAGTGAAGTCCGGACTGGCTCATGTGGCTGGATTTCCTCCTGTAGTCCAATGCTACGAGCTAATATTGGAATGTGCCTGACATTATGATTTTGACACATAGAGGATTGTCAGCACTGATGGAAGGGTGTTGGCAAATTTTAATCCAATTTCTATCACCCAAGCATTTGATATGCCAGACTTATCATGTGTGTGTGCCCTATATATTGATTGGGCAAGGACTTACTATGAGGATGAGCCTACTAAAGCCTAGCAGATGATTAATTCATGGCTGGAAAAGCCAAAATCTCATTTCTCCAAGTTACCCAAGTAGTTACATAGAATCAAGTTCCGACAAGACATATATGATGCAATCACATTGTTGAGCAGGGTAGCCAGCTTGAAGAGTGCTGGGGTATCGAAGAATTGGATGGTGCATGTTATAAACAAGATTGAGCAAAGCATTAATTACCATTGGGCAGGAATTATCAGTGCAATGATTGACAGGCAGATGAGAGATGTGCTTGAAACAAAGAAATTCACCATGTCATCTTATGCGGTGTATGTACTTGCCAGATTTTATCCATACAGGGGATTGAATCCAAAAGGAACATTCAAACAGGATGTCATCTATGAGGTGTACCCCGAGTTGCACCTAGGGAATCAAAATTATAAGAGAGTAAATGATGCATTTACTATGCATATTACTAGGTTGCTTCAGAATGCAGAACATGTAAGAATCTCTAATGGAGCCAAGGAGCTAATCAAGAAATATGGAGCTTGGTTTACACAATTCCCTACCTTCTCCTATATCAGGATTGATGGATGTCGGACTGCTCCATACAGATTGCCTAGATATCCTACTGACCATGTCATACTTTTAGAGGTTACCCGACAGACATGTGATATCGATTCCATTGTCAAAAGAGAGAAGCACAAGATAGGGTTTGGTGGGGATTTTCCTTTGAATATTGGTATAGCTGAGGTTTTCCCTTCAATTCAGTCAGCTCATGCATCAGGAGAGGAATTGAGTACTTATGGGTTCTCTTTCCATTCTAAGAGGGCGAACTTTGATATTACTAGTGAGGCCCAGAAGAAAGCTACCAAATAATATCACCATAAGGATGATCTAGAAGACTATTGGGCAAACAACAAGGATGACTTTCAGGTAAGAAAGAAAAGATATTCAAGGCTTCCAGCTGATGTGATCAGAATGTACAATGTCAATTTAATTCCTGATCAGTTGGAAGATGATGGAAATGTAGTTCAGGATCATGCATATGAATCAGTCAAAGATAGGCCCATTGGAGAGGTAAACTGGTCAGAAAAAGAAATGACTGAATTGGAGGAATTAATGGCTCCTATTATGAAATATGCCAAGTCCTGGTTTAAGAATAAAGTATGGGAATTGGAAAGTGTAAAGGTACCCTGTACGTTCAATCTGATGGGAAATTTGAATGCTCATTCCACTTCAGAGGAGTCCAGTGAAGATGATTCTACAGGAAAAGATAAGGGGAGTTCACCTTTTAAAATTAAAATCAGAAGCCCTAAGGAGAGTGAGCCTGAAAAGAAAAGAAAACCTAGGGAAAAGAAGAGGAGTCGTACTGTAAAAATAGGTAATTCCTTTGAAGAGGAGGAACTTGAGAAAGAAAAGAAAGAGGATGCTCTTCCACAGCCAAAAAGGGCAAGGACAACCAGGGCTTCCACGAAGAAAGGCCAGGAGACTTCTAAGGATAAGGTGGATCCTCATGTGGTTGATGTGGAAAGTTCAGGAGAGAAAACCAGGGTTTACTCAAGAAGGTAAAAAATTCCATCTCCCAAGGAGACAATGCAAAAAATAGATCCTCTTCCAATAGCATCCATTTCAGAACAACAAAAGGATACCTCTTCTCCATTGAGTATGCCTGAGCAAACAGCTCATGGAGAGCATGAGACCAGCGAAGAAGCTGAACCGTTTAAGGACGGGAACTTTATGGTGTGGCCATTGAGTTTGAAGTTGGAGACGTGGGAGTGCATCCTTCTCCATTGCTACAGTATGAGGATTCTCCTCCTGCGAGCAGCAAATATAACAGATTCGTTGAGATGGAGGATGTTCTTATTAAGACTCTATCACCCCTGCAAGAAGAAGAGCCAGAGTTAGAAAATAGAGGTGACCAATCTCCTGAAAAGGAGAAGGATCAGACGGTGGAACATCACGAAGAGGTCAAGAAAGATGAAGTCCGGGTGGATCCTACTATTCCAGATTCGCTAGATAAGGAGATTAGAAGAAAGCAAGTCATTGTTGAAGACACTCCTCTCAACTGGGATGATATGTTGGCTAAGATTGGAAAGGGTAAGAAGAAGAAGATATCCAAAGTGGTTTCAAAGATTGAAAGAGATGAGGATAGTAACAGGGTTATTCATATTGCTACCCCTACGGCTGATAAAAGTAGAGATGAGGTCACCGAGAAGGATTATAATGTACAGATTATCAATTTTGGGCCTGCTTCTATGGAACAAGACATTGAAGAATATGAGGGATCTAGTGCAGTAATCATTGGTAGACTGAGGAAAGAAACATAGTCCAAATATGAGCTAAATAAGGAAAATGAAAGGCTAAGGAAATGTCTAGAAGACTTAATGAAGCATTTGCAGTCTTTTCACCCATCCTCTTCTACTACTGTTGGTTTCTTGCTGAAGGAGACCATTTCTGAAATAGAAAAGATGAAAGCTTCTACCATGGCTACAATAGATTAGTTGAAGGAGGTATAGACTAAAGGAGATGATGCAATAAAGGAAATCCTTTCAACTGGAAAAGATGCAATAAGAGCTATGGATTTATTAGATCATGTTTTATCTCAGGACAAGGAGGATGCTGATCTTTTATTGCAGAAAACTAAAGCAATCATGGAGTATGGTAGGGATCAGCTGGTTACTGATGGAATCCTTCCTTCATCTAGGGTTAATGAGCCTTGGGAGTGGTTTGAAGCCTTGCAAATCTGATAGGAAGCCATCAAGAAGATTTATAAACAGAAGAAGCAGATGGATGGTGATTTAACCAATGTTTATAATGGATGCATTGCTTTCTTTGAAATAATGATTGGTAGGAGGAAGATCACTCCTAAACATTTGAGTTTGGAGCAATTAAGGGAATGGTGGCATGATGTCTATGCCCTTGATGTTGAAAAATATGTGATAGGGCACCAATTGGATGATGCAGCTACTTATCTGGCTGTGGTGGATAAGTACTCGACATATAAGGGTGATTGGGATGCAGCAGTTAGGTGGTCAAAGCAAGAAATCGGATCAATTGAATGTCGGCTCAAAATCCTGCCCTTGCCACCTATTGCTGAGTTGGATAAAGTGTTTTTGAAGGTTCATGAATCGTTAGATTAGAACAAAGATAAGGGAGGCGACAATTAATACTAGCTTATGGATTTGTGCTTTCGTATTATTAGAGGGCGTATGTTAATCTGAGCTACATTGGGGAATGTGTTTGGGCCGACCTTGATGATGTATCAGCATTTAATGTGTGCCTTATTTTAAAATTCCTAAGGCTGACTTGTTTTGGCTATTTTGTAAATGTTTGGCTGGGCTGACATGTTTGAGGATTCTCTATAAATGGTATATGTGCCTCATTTGTAGAGAGTTAGCTAGACAGATAATAGAGACAATCTAGATTAAGGAAGAGCTAGAGCCTCTTGCAGTAGAGATAATAGTTAGTTTTTGGAGCAAATGTTATACACAGAACAGTGGAATTGTTTCTACATTTTGGGTTATCTAATATAATTGGAGGCATTGTGGTTTCTCTGGTGAATTCCTTTGTGTTAGTTTATCCTGCATGGTTCCTATTGTTCCATCTTTTGAAATTGCTTGAAGATATAAGAGTTGATGTCAGGTTTAGAATTAAATTAATTTGGTGAATGATGTTCATGGTTTTATGCTTGGAATGTTTGTAGCAATCTCTGGTTTATACTTCCAGTAACTATCTGATTGTAGTAGGCTGGTGAAGTCAACCTGGACCATAAATCTATTTGTGCTTAGTTCGATTATGGATGAATGTCTGTGATTTGAAAATCTGTATGCCTTAGAAGATTGCACCTTTCTTGTGATATTGCATTGTGGGTTAAGCAGGAATTGGTTATTTGAGATTGGTCCATTCCAGGAATCTATCATTTGCATTATTCATCTTAGAAATAGTCTAGATTTCATTACTTCTTTTTCACCCTCATCTTTTGTTGTTTCTTTATTATTCGGTTAGATTTAGGATTTGAGATCATAATATTGCAAAATTTGATAAGTTGGAAGGATACAGTTCGCTTGTAGTAAGGTCTGATTGTGATTACCAGCATTTTCACATATTATCTGAGTTGTTTATGCATTGTCAAGACTTGACAGCCGAGAGACCTTGGGGTGATTGTCAGCAATTTATTGTTGAAGATTATCTTTTAAGAGAGATAGAATATCATTTTCTATCTGAGTTGTTGCTATGTAGAAAACACCATCAACAGGAAACAACTTGAGCAAGGAGGTAGAAAAAACCTTCAATAGGGTCCTACAATACTAGTTTACAATTTTTTGCCAAACTGGACATTGAACTGAATTTTTTTAACTAAATCTTCACTTTTGGGAACCTATAGCGGCTATACTGTGAGGAATTTGAAGATGATGCAAACAAGTGATTTGTGACATTTTTTCTATAGATTCTAAATATATTTTTTTCAAAATATTTGGAATCAAATTGCACTTCTTTTTCCATCTCCTTCAAAAAATAGTTTTTAACAGTAAACACCATTTTTAAAGAGTGATGTTACTGGCTAACACATAAATGTTTTTCTATGAAGGATAAAATTCTAATTTTTTCAAATTTAGATTCATAACTATGATATCTAGTGCATGGAATTGGTTTCATAGCATTTCATTGAATATTTTTTTCCTAATTAAGTTTTAAAGTCAAACGAGTTATAATTTAGACATGATTTACTGGCTAAAATATAATTTTTTTTGTATGTATCAATTTTTTTTAATTTTTTTTGTTAGATCAAGGACATCAATATCTAGTGCATAGATATTTTTCAATTTTTTTTTTGATAATTTTCTATTTTTTCACATAGGAAGAATAAAGAGTTTGATTTTCAGTGAAAAACCTACATTCACAAGAAATAAAAAATGAATATAATAATCAAATTAAATTTATTTAAAATTATACTTTTTGGGAAGCTTATAATAAGGAATACATACAAAAATAAATTTTAAATGAATTCATTTGATCCCCCAAAAGGTAAATCAAAAGTGGTTTTTTATCAGCATTTTGATAGGTGTAAAGGAGACCCCGTTATAGGTATGGTTTAAAACTAGAGGGGTTCTATCCAAGGGAGTTTGATCTAAGGTGGTTTGATCAAACCCTCTTCAATTGGAATCCTTTAGGTGGAAATTTTCAAGGCTTAAATCATTATATTTTCTAAAAATATGTGATTTCAGCAAAAAATGGGATCTCCCAGAAAGTGTAAACCACTATTATGGGACCACCCAATAGCCAGAACATAGAGACTCAGGGTGAGAGGGAACCCTTGTCTAATGGACCAAAAGATTACAAAAAAGGAGACTACTAGCTCGAGATAGTAATGTAGGAAAAAAAATTGCAATAAGAATTTAAACCAAATAGATGAATCACAAGGAAAAACCAAGCATTTGGAGCATGGACAAAGTGAATGGCCATTCAATATAGTTGTAAGCCTTCACAAAGATGATTTTGATAAAAAATTATTGCTACTAATAATTTTGGGCCCATCTCAATCCTTTCCAAACCACTATAATGTTATCATGATAAATTTGGATTTGGTAAATCCTATATAACAAAGCTTGAGAATTAGTGCTTTGGAAATGATCTTATAAGAGACATTCAATGGAGTGATAGGGCACAAATTGTTGGTATTTGTTGGGTTACTAGTTTCAAGTATAAATCTGATATTACCTTTTTTGATTAAATTATCCAATGACCTAGTTTTCATGGCTTCAAGGAAAAAATTGTGTCAGTCACTCTCGATCATATCAAAAAAGTCTTTGAAAAATTCACAAGGGATGCCATCAAGGCTAGTAGCCTTGTCTTTAGTCATAGAGAAAAATTACTCCTTAAGATCTCCTTGGTAACAAAAAATGTTTTAAGCATTTGACAACCAAAAAGGAACAACCTCGAAACATTGTTGTAAGGCATGTTGTCTTACAAGAATGTTTCCTTGAATAGAAAAAACCTTCTCATAATGTAAGAAAAAATATTGGAGAATATCAGGAAACTTTTGAAGGATTTGATGGCATTCATGAATTTTCTTGATGGTATGAGAAGATTGGAAAACCTGTAAGGCCTAAAATAATTCCATTGATTATCACCAATTTTAAGCCAATGTATCTTGAATTTGATCTAGGCTCCACATAAAACATAAGCATATTCAATTTATTTATTTTTTTATAGTTGTGTGAGCTAAAGCTAGGTGGTGGAATCAAATGACCAAACTTCTAGAATAGTAGTGGCCAAGTGGAGCTTCTAAGTAGTGACCTCATATGAGCGGCAGTGAAAACAAGCCAGTTGGTGTTTGTAGATGCAAAGGAATTGGGTCGTACATGTTATGGAGTCATTCTTGTTGCAAGTATGAGAAATTTTGGTGGTGTTGTCATTAATGTTGTCATTAATTTAAACATAGTACAGGATATTGTAAATTGTGCATGTATAGTTGAGATGCTATTGAGATGTTGTGAGTACATGGAGCTATCTTTTATGTGTTGTAGATGTGTTGAAATGATGGGTTACCAAGTAATTTTGAGAAAATTAATAAAGAGTGAAGTTAGAGTTATGTATGTGTTCATAATGTGCTTCGATATCTACTTCGCATTTATTTTGTGTTGATCTTATGCTTGTGTGGATCTGAAGGGTTATTTTTGGGAATCTGTTAGTGACATCTCCTAGTTTTTTAGCTTCTGGTTTGATGGAGTGTGAAAGTTGTGTTCACCAATGTGTGAACTGGGAGAAATTTTTTTGCTTCGTAGTTCTCTACTAAGTTGTTTCTGGTCTTACAACTCTAATAAAAGGTTTTTTATGGTGATATTTGTATTATGGAAAAGGTGTCCGTGGTTTGGTGCTCCAAAAGATGAGTTCTAGAGCTTTTGTGTGTATTTGTACACTTTGGTTGGACTATTGGAAGGTGTTTTGTGTTCGAAGGTTGTTGCAGTTGTTGTGAATGTATCTGAAGGTATCTAAGATGTGTTCTCATGCATAATGAAGCATGTTACATCATCTTCATGTTGTCCTCTTGATGTGTGATCCAGATAGGATCTAGACTAAATTGCAGAAATGAATGCTTAATTTTTACAATGATTATTCCAAGTTAATTAAATCAAAATTAACTTAAGGAAATAACAAAATAAAGGAATTAACAAACTGGAGAAGGTGAGAGAGAAGAAGAGAAAGTGAAAACGTTTGATACGGAGTTCATCACAAACTGACTCGTCCGTCCACTCCAATAGAAGAGATCCGATTAACTCCAAAAATCAATTACAAAGCACCACAATCATTCTCCAAGCACTTCGGCAGCATAACAGCGCTCTGACGTGCAAGAATGACTTGAAAACTCTTCAACAAGACCCCTCTTTCATCACCTCAGCATCAAGACTTCATCACCTGAAAAAAACTTAATAGCCACTCTCATCTCACACCCCTTTTTATACATAAAATTAACTCAATTTGGCCTTTAACCAATTGATTTTACAATATTTTCCAAATCCACCTTATCTCTCCAAAATACATAAAAAATCTTTTACAATCTCCCTTTATTTACATAAAAATCATTGAAAATTTTCCTTTTACACATAAAAATCCCCCATAAAAATACAACCACCCCTCAAAATTAAATAAATCTTGTTTTGAGCCCTCACTGCTTCGGGGAATGTTGTTTAGGAGATTATTAAATTGTTTTATTTGTTAATTTTGGAGGGATTTGGTTTAAATTTAGAGGCTTTGGTTTTTGGTTTTTTAACAAAATGAAACAAACACCTCTATATTCTAAGGCTTGACCAATGGTGCAACGGCGGCCTTATCTTTTGGTGGCCGGTGGGTTCGGAGTTCAAACCCCGGCAGCCGTTTGTTTTTAAACAATCTTCTAAAAAAAACATTAACAAAACAAACCGCTATCTCTTCATATTTGAATGCCCGGATTTGGTGGAACGGTCAGGAGTTAAATTCGGTGGAGGATGGTTGGGGGTTCAAATCTCCCAACAATATTTTTTAACAAACTAAACAATAGCCAAACCGTCGGACGAAGCTATGGGCCACGTGGCATGCCGAGGAGGTGCCACGTGGCAAAACTTGTTTCGATGAAGGTGCTGACTAGGAGCTCACGTGTCTGCCAACTGGATGCTGATGTGCATGCCAACGTGTCATGCTGACGTGGCCTGCTGACTAGATGATGACGTGGCTTGCTGACTGGGCGATGACATGGCTTGCTGACTGGGCGTACGGACTGCCACGTGTCACTCTGCGATTGGTCCGTACAAATGCCACATGTCACACTCTGGTTTGTCCACATCAGATTCCGTACCACGTGCTGATGTCATCTGTACAGATGATGACGTCATCATTGTGCCTACTAGTCACCAAGTCAACCGAGAGCTTTGACCGCTGATAACTCTCGCATACGATGTCAGATTTTGACGAAACGAACATTGCCGGAATCGTCTCAACGAGCTCTTCGCGATGACGCCAACTTCAAAGATTTTTGATGATGCCATTTTTTTCACCTTCTGGATGCCCCTGATTCCAGTTTGACCGAAGGTTTGACTAGCTATAACTCATGCAAACAGACTCCTTTTCGCTCCATTCGAGTTGTGTTGGAATCAGGACGCTGAGCTCTTTCTAATGGTGCAGATTTTGGAGAAAAATGAGACACTTCAATTTCCATTGAAAAATGTCCACCGGATCAATATGACATCACTATCTTTGTAGATAGTTCATTGACTAGAATACATGCATTGTAGATAATTTTAGGATTGCAAGGAATAGAATGTACTGCGTTTTCTTGTGTTACCCGTGAGTTCTTGGGAAACAGCGACTTAAAAGGCGTTAGGAATACAGATTTCCCACTGTCTCATGTTCATTAGATAGAGCAAAGAAAGATCCATCTTATAGACAAGGTATTTTGGGGTTGAGCTGCTGTTCCTATTTCAAAGATTATAGTGTAGGGAATTGTTTTTCTGTTTTGAGCAGTGTGTCTTAAAAAGGCTCCCCCATAAACACTGATCACGGGGCTACCCTGCAATTGGTGGAATATGGGAATGGAGCCAGTCCCTTGTATATATTTAACATTAGGAGAACCAAAGAGTCAGGCAAGAGTTTGTATCACCAAACCCTAGGCGAGCTAATGAACCCGGTTAGTTGTTTGGTAGAGAAAAGACAAGAGAATAGGCAGGGGAATAGATGACTGTACGGAATCCGTACAGTACCAGGTGAGGTGAGGTGAGGTCTTCATACTCCAAAAGGTTTGAGACTTCCCTAAATGCATTGGAGTTAATTGTGATTAAGAAACCAGTGAAACCCTAGATATTAGGGCAATTAGGCCTCTTCTCCAAGATCATTGGAAGGAACTGTACGGAACAGAAAGAGGCCAGAAAACTATTGCAAGATTTAAAAGTCCCAAAAGGGTGTCAGAATATGTGTTGTGTTTCCTAGGTTTTGTGGAGAATATTTGCAAAAAAAGCCAATTAGTGACTGGTAAGGGCTAGTAGAGTTTAGGCCTCACCTAGGCAATTTCAGGAAATCGGGTGATTTGAGGTTCAAACACCAAGCAAGATGCATCCATTTGGAGGTGAAATGTAAGAAACCAGTATCTCCAGCTTCCCTGCAAGAATTTCAAATCAGATGAAGAATTTGGCACTTAGATCTTTCTAAGTCCAAGGAGAGTAAGCAGTTACAAAGAAGGTGTTGGTCTTCCTAAGCTA
>VDFB02373075.1:0-10297 GCA_007258455.2 Sequoia sempervirens | reverse complement strand
TGTATCAATGGGTAAATTCTAAGGATTAGATAATAGATAATCAATTGAAATCATATGAAATAAACCCAAAGAGATATGAAGCACAATGAAAAAAATAAATAACGAAACGATTATACCAGATTCGCGAAGCTTCCATGAATCACCTCCATAACACCTTCTAATTTGCAGCGTAGGATTGATGCCCTCAGATTGAGTGTGTGAGCAATTTAACTATGCCATTGTCCTATGCAAGTTTTGAAGGATTTGAATAGAATTATGCCTATGCCTATGACAAAGATAAATGATAAATGAATAATAAATGCCTATAATTCCTATAATAAAGAAGTGGTCCCTGGATTATGAACAAAATTGTCATTTTATAGAAAACACAATTTTGAATGGACGGATGAGATCGACTCTTGACAGAAACCTAAAATCAGAGGACGAGATTTCATTTGATAATCCCTAATTAGGGTTAGGTCAAAATCCTTAGACGAGTGGTCAAGATGTTATTTGAGAAAATTGAATCAGTGGTGGAGAAAAGAGGAGATAATTAATTTTGAAAAATAAAGATTTTCAAAATTGAGAAGATAAAGATAGCCTGCTTTGTGAGATCCATAAAAGATGGACTGAAAAGCAATTTTGATAAAATCAAGAACCTGCTTGCTTTATTTGATTTTTGGAAGAAAGCTACCATTTTGAATTAAAGTAATTCAAATATGGATTTTGTGAGACAATGAGTAATTGATTTTTGAAATCAATTACTAAAAGAAGAATCAGTTAACTATGTGAGACATTTTTAAATAAATTGCTTTATTTAAAAATAAAGAAGTGTCACATACAACAATTAAATAATTAAAATAATTATTTAATTTAGAAGAAGTGGTTAATTAATTAAATAAATTAGCAAATCTATTTAATTAAAAGAGAGGATTTAGAATTAGTGACATGTTAAATAAATACATTAAAATATATTTATTTGACAATCGTGAGACATTAATGACATGGATTAATTAAATAAAATGAGAACTTTGGCTTAATTACAAGTTAACCTTTAGACCGCGACGACAAATAAATATGACGGCTTATTTAATAATCAGAAGAATAGAAGATTCCTAATTAATTAAATAATTGTGAATTATTTTAATTAATAGTTGAAGATGGGTTAGGCACATAATTAAAGTGTCATAATTCATGCTAGATGAGTAAAAGTGGTAAAATGAAGTTTCTGCGTGCCTAGGTCATTTTAGGTGTCTACAAAAAAGATTGAGGCATCATGTGAGGAAGTCATGCTGACCAAATAAATGATCAAGTGTGAAGTCACAACTTGCAACCATGGGACTGAGTTGATGGCTAGAGGAAGTTCACTTCCAGAAGACTTCTTTGCAATATCTAAAGTAGGGATCAAGAGGGGGTTCTATGACTCACTGAGAAGAAGTGAAGGTTGCAGTGTTGCAAGGCCAAGTGTTAAATTCTTGAAAGACCTCTTCAACTATTGAGATCAAAATTGCACAAGACAGTCATCTAGATTTGATATTGGTAGCTCCACAAACCTATTTAGAATAGAGTGATATGCAATGAGGTCAAGGAGGTCCACCTTGAACTCTCTACAGTACTAGAGGTGTGCACTGGAACACATTTATCTAAGGAAAGCGTTGCAGGAAATATTGGTTGATGAGGTCAGAAGGTTGATACAAGTACTTAAAGATTCAGAGGGAGCCTACTGAACCTAAAGAAGATGGAAGTATACTATTGAGATTTGTTATGATGGATTGCAAATCCATGTCTATTCCCATGGAGACCAACTTACATAAGTTGAAAGAGGTTGCAGCTAGTTTAGATCTGGTGTATCCCATGATGTACAGGCAGTTGATTGGATTGTTGTTGTATCTATTCAATACTAGACCAGATATTTCCTATGCAGTGAGTGCACTTAGTCAGTTCATGTGTGAACCAAGGAAAATACATCTAGTTGTAGTGAAGCATATCCTGAGACACTTGCATGGCACAACTAGATATAGCTGAGATATTCCTTAGGTGTGGATTTGAAGTTGCATGGTTATATTGATTCTGATTGGGCAGGGTGTGTCACTAATCAGAAGAGCACCTCTAGATGTTGCTTCAGTTTGGGGTCTGCTATGATATCCTGGTGCAACAAGAAGCAGTCATCTATAGTGTTGAGTACAACAAAGGAAAAGTATATTATAGCTTGTGTGGCAATTCGAGAAGTAGTGTGGCTTCGTAAGCTCCTTGCAGGATTGTTTGGACAATCAATGGAGTCTACTATCATTCATTGTGATAACTAGAGTTGTGTGAAGCTTTTTTTCAATCCTTTGTTTCATGATAGAACCAAGCATGTTGAGATCAAAAACCATTATATCAGAGATATGGTATTGAGGAAAGCTATATAGTTGAGGTATTTCAGCACTGATGAGTAGACGATAGACATTCTCACCAAGCCTCTCTCCACGATGAATTTTGTGTACTTTCGAGACAAGCTTGGTATGGTGGAGAATCAAGCTTTAGCTAAGAAAAATTCTTAGTATCAATGATCCTCTTTAATGCATTTCTCTTTGAGATAGATTTGAGGTGAAAGCCCTTGTTAATGCATTTCTCTTTGATATTTGAGGTGAAAGCCCTCATTTCCACCCTCTGGGAGAGCCATGGTGGATGTCATTTGTGTGACTCCATGACAACATCACGAGAGAGAGTCTGTGATGATTTTCTTGTACTCGCGTTTCACCCTCTCGGAGAGCCATGGTGAACGTCATGTTGAGGTGACAACATCACATAAGTGATGAACCCTTGTACATACCACACATGGGTGTAGCCATTATGGTTGATATCACGATGAGGTGATATCTTATATCATGATTAGGTGATATCATTTCTTCTCCACATATGGTTGTAGCCATTGTGGTAGATATCACGATGAGGTGATATCATTTCTTTTCCACATATGGTTGTAGCCATTGTGGTAGATGTCACGATGAGGTGATATCATTTCCTTTCCACATATGGTTGTAGCCATTGTGGTTGAAATCACGATGAGGTGATGTTCCTTGTGTAGCAGGAAGTATTCCTCCCTAGCTGAGAGGGAGTGTTGATGTAATTGTAGCTTCAAGCTTCATACTTCCTTATTTATATGCGATTATTCAATGTAAAGAGGCGCTTCACATGGCAACTTTTTAATTATCTTCTTGGCTAACCTTCCTTGTAAATTGTATTTATTAAATTGATATTATATTTTTATGATGGCTGACCTTGCATGAAAAGGTGGGACCTCTCTCCTTCAAGTTGTATAAATACAAGATCATTCCACTTCATTTGGGATCAATCAAGTTCGAGGATTTCTTCTCTTCCAAGTGCAAATTCTTCAAGGGAAGATCAATCAAGTGTGGATTGTGAATTATCAAGAGCAGATAGTGAATTTCTTAAGGGTAGATCTAAGTTACAAGGAAGTGTTGATTGCTTACATTATCATTGCAACTTGTGAAGGTGTTGCATATTGGCCTTGAGATTGGCCTCATTGTAAAGAGACTTGTTGTCATTATTGATATATAATAGAGAGATATTTGTTGATGGGTTTTTCCCCTCAAGAGGAGGGTTTTCCTAGGGTATTTTTTGTGTCTTTTTGTTGAATTTTTTATTTAATTTATGTGCATTAAATCTGATCATAAAATCAACACCTTTTAAAGATTAACAATTTTTGACATGTGCAAATATAATGACCCTTGACTGTCATTCAATTGATGCAGACAATCACCACCATTCCCCGTGCACCAGTTCTATTTTGTTTCTCATTATTTTATTCATACGGGCTCATGGGTGAAGGCCATGTGTTTTGAATGATTGGTGGGCCGGACATCTTTGATAAGGCATACAATTGGTTGTTGAAGAAAATCAACGGTGGGAGATAGATGAGGTGGCCGCATCTGGACCATCCCCCACCCACCTATTTGTTTTTCTTTCCTATTAAAATAATCACACAGGCTAGCGGGTGGTTGCCATGTGTCTCCTCTGATGATGGGCCTGGTGGTTTTAAATGGTTAGCATTGTTGAGTTTTCAAAGGAATCAACAGTCGATAATGGGTGACATGGATTAATCTTGACCATTGCCTGCTATCCTATGTGGCTCTCACCTTTCCTACCAAACTCCCAATGGGAAAGTGCGCATCTGCCACATGAAGTAATCCAAAGGATGTGGAGGCATTGGCGCATGGGAAAATATTTAATTAAATATCTCAACATAGGCATGGAAAATAAAGTTTGTGTTACTAATGCAGGGTGAAGCCACAATAGTGGTTTACAATTTGATGGAGGAAGGAAAACTGAGAGAAAATGACCCCATGGCAAAAAAAATGGTTTTAGGGGTTCGAATGAACCTACAAGTTCGACCGAGCCCAAAAGGGGTTCGCTCGAACTAGGGTTCAAGCAAACCCATTAATTGTTGGGCCCACATTTCTCACCCAAAATAACAAAAGGAAATGCATATTGAGGGTGGTTCGCTCGAACTAGGGTTCAAGTGAACCCTAGTTCACGCGAACCCCTAGGGGTTTGTACAAACCCCCCTTATTCCTCATTCTCCCCCTAAAACATACAAAAAACTAAATTTGTATGCTTCAAAGCTCGAGTTGAGGATGAAAATGGAGGAGTCTTCACAAACCCAACTAGAATTTGGTAGTCCTCGGAACAAGCTATCCAAAGAATATAATTTTAATATGTTTTGGTTTTATTATGTATTTGTTTTTTTAGATTTATTAAACATAGGTTTTTCATCGAAAATCTATCTAACCAAGTGGAAGCACTAGATATTAGAGTTAAAAATCTAAATTCGAAAGAATTAGAATTTTATTCTTCAAGGAAAAAAAGTTATACATTATACGGTGTGCTTCACTTTTAAAAAATGTTGTTTTCCTGAAAAAATAGTTTTCTGGCGGAGACGGAAAATAAGTGCAATCTGATTCCAATTTTTTTTTTAAAATAAAATTAGAATCTACACACAAAATGTGACAAGACTCTAGTTTGCATCATCTTGAAATTCCTCATGATTTAGCCACTATAGGTGCCCGATATGTAAAGATTTAGGTAAAAAAATAATTTCAGTGCCCAGTTTGGCCAAAAATTGTAAACCGCTATTGTGGGATCACCCTGCAGATATATTGCACATGTTTGATTATTTTTTAATCTAAGTCATGGATGCTGTACGAAGGATAAAGATGCGAGTAATTAAGAAATTTGTATGAAGAACCCAAGAGATCTAATCTCAACCTCTTCTTGTCTCCCTGTTGATAAAAGTTGCACATGAGTTATGACTCACAGGGGCGATGGGAAAAGGACACGTGGATTTGGGCTATATTGACAAAGAGATGTTGGAGCCAGTGTACTACTAACAAGTGGTTCCAATGTGGCCTCCTATCATTTGGTAAGTATTACGGTTGTGTATAGTTGGATCTTTCATAATAAATTGGTCAAATCTAGTTTGCCAATCAATTAACACTCAATAAGGACCAACGACTAGTATTCAAAACTCAGTTGAGGGCAAGTGAGTCATTCTGGTTCACGCGAGCGAACCTTAATAAATGAAAGGACGTTGAGCTACTAAAGTAAGGAGCTACATAATTATTAATATTTGTCTTAAAGACATAATTCAACACTGAAAAGTATACTCAACACACTCGAGGAGCTCATGCTATAGTCTCTCAACATTTTCTATCTTCGAAACCAAGGTTGTCAACCTATGAAGAAAACTAGTAAGTGAATTGTTGCCCTCTTTCCAACATTATTGATAAGTTGTGGTTTCTCAAGTTTGAGTCTATTAGGGTTTTCTTGGTTCAACATTTCTTTAAGGTTTAACGTTCATAAAGAATAATTTGTTAATTTTGCATTTGCATAATTTGTGTCAAACCCTCACAAAATTTGTAGGCCTTGTTCAGATAAACCAGAAACTCTACATTGCAGTACCTCTTGTGTTATGGCTCCTAAAATAAAAGTGTCTTTGTCTAAAGGGGAAGCATCTGCTCCCAAAAGACCTTTAAATAAGGACCCCATGGATCAGTTACCACCCTCAACCAGTGACAAACCTAAAGGCCAAATAATTCCTAGAGGTATTCCAGTAGCAGAGGATCTATTTGATTAGAGATGTTCTATTAGGGATTCCAAATTACCTTATACTAGATGGGAACTATTTTATAGCTGGTTCATAAATAGAAATATGGGTATCCCAGTAGGAAACCCTTGGAACTGTGACCTGGGAAAGTTGATTGTGTCAAATGTTTATATGGATGTTGACTTGCTTAAGGAAATAGCTGCTAATTATGAACCAGTCACAAGGATTATAAGAACATATGACGAGAGAGAAATGGTCAAAATCACTAAGGAGGAATTGGGTCTTATTTTCAAGATAGCTAGATGGAGTGATGAAATGAATAAGATAAATTAAGACACTCTTAAGCAAGAGTATGATAAAACCAGGATTTCATTCAGAGTCCACGTCTTGCCAAGATTCTTAGCAGAAATTGTAGGTCAGAATATTGTAATAACACCACATGATAAAGAGTATCCTACTTCAAAAGGACTTTCTATTCCATTTTCCAAATAATTGGTTATGATCCTATCTCTGGAATTCCAATGGCATAGATGTATATGGTTGCTCATATCCAACACCCCCAATATTGTGCAATATATGATTGTAACTAAGGGTAAAATCCGTTGTTTTAGATTAGATCATTCCAAAATGAATGTAATTCATAAAACGACAATAAACCCAAAGTTCTATAGAGCACAAAAGGAAATTAAACAACAGAACACATACCGCAACCGCAATTCCCATGTGATTAATTCCATAAGACCTTCTTACTTGCTGATGATGTTTCCCTCAGATTCAAGCAGAAGCGAAAGCAATTTTGAAAATGCTCCAAGTCCTACAACAAGCCTTTGGAAGGATTTGTATAAAAGCCGCCTAAATGCCTATGACTGCTAATGTCTAAGATTTGATCACATGAAACAATAATCTAATGAGAAGCCTAAGAGCAAGCAGTTATATAATGCCTTAATATGTGTGTGCATAAATATAAAATGTCAACAAGATAATCTAAAAGGAGAGGAAAATAAAAATTTTATAGAAACTATCATTTTGGAGTGGATGGATCTAGATTAATCAGATGATAAGAACCTAAAATGAGAGGTCCAGATTAACTGAGAATCCCTAATCGTGGTTAGGGAAAATCCTTAATCGAAATGGGTCAATAATATCTCGCATAACTCAGATTGATGATGGAGAATAACAGAGATAAATTAATTGAAAAGAAATGAAGATTTTTGAAATATCAAGAAGATAAGATTGTCTGATTTGCAAGATTCGAAAAATCAAAGAGATAAGATGTGGACTGAAGATAAGATTTGAAAAATCAAGAATCAGCCCGATTGCTTGATTTTTAGAAGATTAATTACTAATTTGAATTAAAATAATTCAAAATAATGATTTTATCGGGTAATAAATAATCTTTTTTCAGATTATTTATCAAATGGATCGACAATTAAGATTGTGATGATATTTTAAATAATTTAATTAATTTAAAATGAGAGAATATCAATTGGCAATTAAATAATTAAATTTAATTATTTAATTTAGCAGATAAGACTAATTAATTAAATAAATTAATCAATTTATTTAATTAAGACAATTATGACATATTAAATAAATAAATGTAATTCATTTTATTTAATAATAACCGTGAAGAATTAATGAAGAAGGTAATTAAATAAATTAAGAAATTTATTTAATTAAGGGAAGACTTAGACAATTAATGACGATTTAATAAATAAATAAAATTTATTTATTTAATAATCATGAAGAATAATGACATGAATTAATTAAATAATTATGAATTATTTAATCAATAGTCGCATCGTGGACCAAGGACATAATTAAATGTCAAGCAATTATTAGGATTTTAAAGTGTTAAAAATTAAGCTTGCAGGCCTAGGTCATTTTTAGGTGTCTACATTTTTCCCCTCTTTGTCATAATGTCGCTTGTTGCATTGTGACAAAGAAAATAAGTCAAAGTCATGCCCCAGTAAAGGTACGCAGTGTCATTGCCCCCTCGGGAAATTTTCAAATTTTGGGTTGGCGACAGAAAAATTTGCAAAGGGTCCCGATAAATCAACTTGGTGCCTAGAAAAGCAATGGTGCAGTCGGTTTCAGATTCAGACATCTTTAAAGCAACTAACGAGGAAGTCAAAGGTGGTCAAATGAGCCTTCAGTATTGACCTTGTTTGAAAAATGTCATTTTGACCTTATAAATAGGTTGACAAAGGGGTAAAAGTCAATTCACTTTTACTATTTACCTTGCGAATTTTGAGAGCTCAGAGCAAAAAGCACAGTAGCGAGGATGGTGATTCTAGTGTCAGAGCATCGCGGAGAGATCGTGCGAACCTACAGACGGCCAGAGGGCTCAGAGCCAGTGGTATGTACCCTTGTCCCACTTTGTAATTTTCTTGTTTTTCATGTCATTTTTAGCTTTTTAGGACCAACAATATTTGCACCGCGACGTAACTTCATTTGCGTAAGCCGCAATCGTCTGCACGTTCGACGCATTTGATGCGTCACGACGCAAGTGCAAAGACAAAATAAGGAATAGCGGTGGTTTGCGCCACATTTGACAATTTTTGTGATGCATTTGACTTATCAAGTCACATTTGAATGTCTGAATGCCGCAATTGTCAAATTGCAATGCATTCGCTATTTTGATCGATGCAATTGTGTTTATGCGACGCAAGTACCTTAATGCGACGCATTCGTCAAATGTCACGATGCAAGCGTAAACATGCGATGCATTTGATATTTTGAACCGCATTTGATGTACGGTACGACGCAATTAACTTTTTGAGACGCAATTGCTTGAATGCGATGCATTTGCATTTTTCCTTGACCCTAGTTGATTTTGATATTTGCGTATCCTTAGATGTTTTTCATGATGCTAATAGTTGTCCAAAATGTACCGATGTATTGTTCATCTTTTTGCAGAGGCAACTTGCTCCTATCTATATGAGAGAGCAGACCGACCACCTTTCGGTTTTTCGATCAGTTGGGCCCGCGAGAGCGGCAATGATTGATGCGTCTGGGACTATTCTATGCTGCCTATATGCCCACCATTCAGGCGAATAGGGGATTACTGACAGCCGGTGATGTGGCATCCGGACTTGTTCATCTCTACCCATCGACAGTGAGGCCACTTCCATCTTGGAGGATGTCTATTGAACACAGAGGCCGCATCTAAGGTGAGCGAATTCGTCTATGACCTGTCATGCAGGAGCGCATCTTCTGAGCTTATTATCGAGATCAAGGTGCAAGACTAGGCATCTAGGGTTACGAGATCAGGTGGGAGTTTATGGCCGAGCACTATGGTCGCTTTGATGCCTTCCTTGCGACTCTGATCGGGGGGATCCTGATTCCTGACCGCCAGGGACATGGATTTCCTATTGGTTGGGGCGACGTCCTAGTTGGTATGAGACAGGATAGGATAGTTTATGCTTGGGGTCCCTATTTGCTAGGGACACTTTACCATTAGCGACACGACGTTGCTTACAGGAGATGAGAGAGTATCTCCTGCGGGACTACACTGATGATGATCTGGGCGTGGGAGCATATCGCCATATTTCGTTCTCCCATTGAGAGACCACAGTTGGCTGAGGGGATGCCCTATGCCTATTACTATGTGGGTGCACTACAACAAACACAGATGGGTGAGACCGATTGGTGGTGGCACAGGATTGACAACATGGTGACATTTATCTAGAGGCCGTACAGAGACTGTGAGGCGTGGGATGATGAGGACGAGCACCTCAGCTTCTACAGATAGTACAGGTACCTGATTGGCAGGACAGTGCAGACATCACTAATCATTGAGATGTACCTACCATAGCATGTACTGAGGTAGTTCGGAGAGCAGCAGGGTGTACCCACAGGGACAGCCGAGTATGCCCAGTCTTCTAGAGAGTACGCTTGGGGACCAGCCATCCCAGTGGCATTCGTAGAGCAGCAAATTGACGGGCTAGGAGCCCAGGCATGGGGATGGAGAGGAGGAGCAGCCGATCCGGGGACCACAGTGGATTATGATCTCTGGTGGCAGGCACACAGACTAGTGCCATTGACGGATCTAGATGGGCCAGCACCAGTTGACAGATGGTCAGTGATTCCTCGTGTGCCGTGGGCTAAGCGAGGTGGCAGGGGCGGTGACAGGGCCAGAGGTTGGGGGAGGGATGGAGGCAGGGATGGAGGCAGGGGTAGAGATGGAGGCAGGGATGGAGACGGAGG
>VDFB02373074.1:0-16970 GCA_007258455.2 Sequoia sempervirens | reverse complement strand
TTCAAAGGGAAAAATTCAAATTTTTTTGGGGTTAGAGAGCGTAAAGTTGGGAAAAGGGGGGTTTCGAAAGTAAACCAGACTATCTCAACCCCTTTTCAAAAAGGGGCTTTCATTAAGTTTTTTGGTGGGATAGTGGGAACTTGCATTTGAATGGGTTCGCTCGAACCTAGGTTCTAGCGAACCCTCTTTTGGTTCATTTGAACCCATTAGTTTGCTTGAACCCAAAAAATGAATTTTTTTGGCATGGGGTCATTTTTTTCAACTTTTCCTTCCTCACTCCAATTGTAAACCACTTTTGTGGGTTCACCCAACAACTAATACAACCACAACCTTTACAACCTTCTTGGTTGATGTCTATAAGGTTTGAAAGATAAAACTATAAACACTCCCCCTAACCTCATACTCATTGTTATGCACTCATGAATGTTTCTTGTGTGGTATGTACAAGATTAGTTTTCCCTTCTTCTTGACTTTGTTTTCTTCTCCAAACTTGTATAGGATTTTTCTTTTCTTTACGCAAGGTTTCTACTCTAGATGTCTCTAATTTATTCCTACAAAATTGTGCCTTATGCCTAAAATTATGACACTTGAACAAGTGATATTATTCCCAACAAGAGAGTTAATAGTAACATGTCTTCTTGAAAAACCAAGAACATCATTTCTTGTATAAGTTTTACAATCTCTAGCTCTATGACCATAAATATGACAGGAATACCAATAACAATGAAACTAAGAATAGTTGTACCTTATTGAATAGTATTTCTTGAAAGGTGGAGGCCTTGAGGTCCTATTTGTTCTTATTCTTCCAACATCAGCAACTTTATCTTTTGTCTTATCTTTTGGAGCATCAGCGTGATGACCCAAATCTATCTTCTTCCTTGGTGTATTTTTGACTTTAGAATTATGAACCCTTCTTCATATCCTAGGCCTGTAGTGTCCTTATGACATTTTTGTTTGCTTAACATGTCATTTAAACATTTAGTACTCTTTTCAAATTGCAAATTCTTGTGCAACTTGGAAGATGCCTTTTCCAATTCATTTCTTAAAGAGACTATTTCTGACTCTAGTTTTAGGCATTCATTAGTTTTGGCTTCAAGATTAGATTTTGTAAAATAAACTACCCTTTTTGCTTCTTTTAAATTTTTCTTTAAGCTGATAATAATTTTGTAAGACTCTTCAAGATCTAAAGAAACTTTTGCAAGATTTGAAAGTACCTTGTTCTTGGGGTCTTTTTTGTGTAGAATTTGGTCTTCTAAAATTTGGTTCTCCTTTCTAAGTTACTTGATCTCATTAAGGGCATAAATAAGTTCACCTTCAAAATTAATTTCACATTCATCTTCAACATACTCTTGTTCAAAATTACTCACTAAGTGATCTCCTTCTTTGTTTACACTCTTCACTACAAAATCATCATTTGTACTAGATTTAAGTGGTGTTTGTTGTTCAGCATTCTGCTAGGTATTTATTTTTTCTCTATTTCTTTTAATTTTTTCCATAACAAGTAATCCACTATTAGGAACCCCTTAAGTTGGTTAGTATTATGCAAGGGTATGGCTTTGATACCGCTTATTGGAGTACGAGAAACACTAAAAGGGGGGGTGAATCTGTTGCAAATATGAGCTAGTTTGGTGGTGTTGTCATTGATGTCAACATAGTTCAGTATGTTGAAGATTGTACATGTATGGTTGTGAAAATTTTGAGATGTTGTGAGTGCATGGGCATATATTTATGGTGTTTTAGATGTTTTGTGGTAATAAGTTTCCAAGTTCTTTTGAGAAGAGAATTCAAAACAAGGGATGTATGCAGATTGTGCTCCGGTATGTACTCTTCATTTCTCCTATGTTGATCCCATGCCTATGAAGTTCTGAAGCTTTCATTATGGTGATCTAATGATGATATATTCTAATTTTTTTTTTCTGTTGAGATGGTACATAAAATTTGTGTCCACCGATATGTGTGTTCTATTGGAAGAGTTAGTGTTTTGTAGATTCAGAGAAATATTTTTTCTCCACAGTTCTCTGTTGTTTCATTTTAGATCTTGTGGATCTAGGATATGTCTTGTGAAGGTATTTTCTATGCTCTACTGAAGAAGGTTGAAGTTTGGTGATCCAAAAGTCATGTTTCTATATTCCAGTATAGGTTTGCATAGTTTGGATGATCTAGTGAAAGGTATTCAGTGATTGAAGTTTATTATTTTGCTGCGGACGTATCTGAAGAAATCTAAGATGAAGTTTCATGAATAATGAAGTGTGTTGAGGTTTCCACATATCATCTTCATTCTCGGAAGTGTGTGCATCATTGTTAACTTATGTTTTCATTAGGTTTGGCCAACCTAGTGTTTACACTTCATTCGAGGAATAAAATTTAATTAAGGGTGTAGAAGATTCAAGAATATTAGTTGTGTTCTTGGTTAAATGTTTTATTGGCCCACTCTTATTCCTTTCCACCATGGGAATTTAGAGTTTCCAACCTAATTTGAATTTATGAAATGATGTATCATGGAAAACCTTGGAGAAATTTTCTAAGGTTGAGAATAGTATAAAAGCAAGTCGAGTTGTGAAGAATTGTATGAAATTTTGATGTAAAGTGACGAAAGAATGCCACAAATCATAAGAGAAAAAGTGTGTGTGAGCTAGTTGTGATACTAGTATTTTAGTGTGTTGAAGGTAGTAAGTTGAAGGTTTTTGCGATCCTATGAATGTGATTTAATTGTAGTGGTGGGTCTTTTGTTCTCTTTTGTATCTGTAGGTAGTGAGCCTCCCTGTTGGACAGTGAGTCCTTTGTAGGTAGTGAGCCTTTGTATTTGGAAAGTGAGTCCTCTTTTGGGTAGTGAGCCTTTGTATTTAGTTTATAATCATTTATATTATGAGTTAACCCTCACCGTGGTTTTTCCCTCATTGGTTTTTCCACATAAAAATCTAGTGTTCATTGTGTTGATTTACTTCCTATTATTTATGTTTCATGCTATAACTTAATAACAGAATAGTGTGGTTGAAGATTTGATAAGTGATAAAGTTTTAAGTTTGAATTTGAGTGACAACTGATTCACCCCCCCTCTTAGTTTTCCTATGCTTGTTTAACAATTGGTATCAAAGCTTTGGTTCCTTGTTGTAGAGCTTAACCGCTTAAGGAAGATCTGATGGCGCACAAGTTGGCAATCCCTATGTTTGATGGAACTGACTACAAAGATTGGAAGGGACAGATGAGAGAATATATTATCTCTCTTTGTTTCAATATGTAGAAGGTTGTTGAGAATAAGTATACACTCCCATTCGATGGTGTTAATTCTGCAGATGAGATCTCTTCTTATGAAGAAAATGAGAAGGTTAAGTATACAATTTGTAGTGGTTTATCTAAAAATGAGCGAATTAAGGTTAATTCTTTGGATATTGCATATGATGTCTGGAAGAAGTTGGAAGACATGTATGAAGGAAATGAAAAGGTGAAATTGATAGAGACTGGTGGCAAAGCATAAATTTGTGAACCTGAAGATGGAAGATGGTGAAGAATTTACAAGCTTCTTTCATAGGGTTGAACAGACTACAAATGAAGTTAGAAATCAAGGAGGAAAGCTATCAGATGAAGACATTATTGAGAAGATCCTGATCACCCTACCAAATTGCTATAGTGATAAAATATTCATGATTGAAGAAATGTATGATCCTAAGAAATACACCTTGGAACACTTGTTTGGCACCTTGCAAGCATTTGAATTGAGAAACTTCTAGAAAGATAACAAGATAGAAGAAAAGAAAAAAATTGCATTTAAGGAAATGAAGATTGAGGAGGAACCGAATAGTGATGGTGTTGATAAGTTGGAAGCTAACTTCACCAGGAAGCTGAAAGAAAGGTACCGAAAAGTATAAAGGTATGTTTCCCTTTAAATTCTTTAGTTGTGGTAATTTGGTCATTATGCTTCAAGATGTCTAAACAGAGCTACACAAAAGAATAATATGGATTATAAGGATAAGGATAGGAAGGATAAGAAGTATAAGAAGTTGTACTATCTTAAGGAAGAGGCAGGTATTTCTGATGATGAATCTGACAATGGAGTTGATGGTCATTGTCTTGTATCTCTGATCAATGAAAGTTGGTTATGGCACTGGAGAATGGGACATGTGAACTTTGATAACCTGGTTAAGATCAGTTCAAAGGAGATTGTTCGACGAAATCCTAGAATCACAAGACCTATTAATGCCATCTATAGAAGTTGTCAATTGGGGAAGCAGAAAAGATGTAGCTTTAAAGGAAAGGAACATTCTACTACCAGAATGCTGGAATTAGTACATATTAATCTTTGTGGTCCGACTAAGACTGGAAGCCTGAATGGTGACAGATATTTCATGTTTCTTATTGATGATTACACTTGAATGACATGGGTTTCTTTTCTTAGAAAAAAGAATCAGTCCCTGGATAGGTTTAAGGTATTCAAAGCAAGAGTGGAGAATGAAGTAAATTTGAAAATCAAGTGTTTAAGATTTGATAGAGGTGGTGAATTCACTTTTGGTGAATTTAATGCATTCTATGAGAAGCATGGCATAAAAAGATAGTTTTCTACTCCAAGAACCCCACAGTAGAATGGAGTAGTTGAAATGAAAAATAGGACAGTTCAGGAAGTTGCTAGAACTATGATGAAAGATTCTAATGTACCAGATGTATATTGGAGAGAAGCGATACATACTGTTGTTTACGTTCTTAATAGAGTTCAAATCTGGCACAATAGCACAAAGAAACCTTTTGAGTTATGGACTAGTAAGACTCCTACTATGAAATATTTTAAGGTATTTGGAAGTAGATGCTATGTTAAAAGAGATTATGAGAATCTTAGAAAGTTTGATACTAGATGTGATGAAGGAATATTTCTTGGATACTCTACTACTAGAAAGGCATACATATGCTTTAACAAAATATTGAGAAAGATCATTGAAAGTGCTAATGTGAAAGTTGATGAAGACATACGCAGACCTATTGAGATAAGTGAAGTTGAACCTGATGATCCTACCTAAGGACATCAGCTAAATAAAATAAGGAGAAGGAAGAAGAAGAGAATGAACCGTAAGAACAAGTGGAAGAAGAAGAAGAAGAGAATAAACCAAAACCTACTACTAGGACTCCTAAATATGTATAGAAGAATCATCTAGAAGATTAGATAATTGGAGACAAGAGTGAAGGTGTGAAGACAAGAAGTGTTGCATTTGAGGTAAAACTGTGCCATCGAAATAGAACCCAAATTTGTAAAAGAAGCATGTGAAGATGAAAGATGGATGAGAGCTATGAAAGAGGAACTACACCAGATAGGAAAGAATCAAACATGGGAAATAGTCCCTAGACCTGTGAACAAAAATGTGACTAGATAAAAATGGGTGTTCCATAACAGACTAAATGAAAATGGAGTAGTAAGGAATAAGGCAGGACTGGTATGTAAAGGATATTCACAAGTTGAAGGTATAGATTTTGAAGAAACATTTGCCCTGTGGCACCTAATGGAAGCTATCGTAATTCTTGGAATTTTTGCACAAGGACTTCAAGGTATGTATCACACGACTCCATGTTAAGTCAGCTTTTCTAAATGGTGAGTTGAAGGAAGAAGTGTACATGGAGCAACCTGAAGGGTTTCAGTTGTCTGACAAACTAGATATGGTTTGTAAATTGAAGAAAGCATTATATAGATTGAAGCAAGCTCCTAGATCTTGGTATGCAAGACTAGACAAATATCTGACAAAGTAAGGATTCAACAAAGGTTCTCCAGATAGCAACCCTACTTCCAAAGTGCAAGGTAATAAGATGTTGATTGTAGTTGTTTATGTTGATGATATCATCTTTGTGGAAATGAAGGAATGTGTAAAAATTTTGCTAAATAAATGCAGAAAGATTTTGAGATGTCTATGATTGGTGAATTGAATTTCTTCCTTGGTCTACAAGTGAATCAAACTAACAAAGGGATATTCATTTCACAATCTAAGTATGTAAAAGAGTTGTTGAAAAATTTTGGGATGGAGGATTCTAAATTGGTTTGTACTCCTATGGTAATCCATGCAGCCGAAAGCAAGGATGATGAATCCGCTAAGACCGAATGAGCAAATACAGATTCACATTGGTGGATTGTTGTATCTTACTACTACTAGACCGTGCATATTATGCATGTAGTGTGTTTAGTTGCTAGATTTCAAGCAGATCCTAGAGAAGCACATCTTATAGCTATAAAAAGGATATTTAGATATCTTAAAGGCACACCAAATTATGGATTATGGTACCCTAAGAGTAATTATTTCACTCTGAGCACCTATACAAATGTTGATTGGGTTGGATGTGTAGATGACCAGAAGAGTGCTAGTGGTGGTGCTTTCTTTCTTGGTGGAAAACTAGTTTCATGGCTGAGTAAAAAGAAAGATTTAGTTTCTTTATCCACTATAGAGGAAATATATTGTTGTAGCATCCCGATGCACACAAGTTCTATGGATGAAGCAAACTTTGAAAGAAATTGGTGTGATATGTGAGGACCCTATTCCTATTTTTTGTGATAATACAAGTGCAATAAAATTTTGAAGAATCCAGTTATGCATTCAAGAATGGAGCACATATCTATCAAGTATCATTTTTTGAGAGAGAAAGTGGCTGGAGAATGAGGTCAAACCTAAGAATGTGACAACAAAAAGGAACAAAAATATGTCGAAAGCATCTTAGTGGAGAGGTTGGGGTCATCGCCCTCCTAACTAGGTACATGAAGGTGCATCGCCTAGTGAATCTCACAGTTCTTCATTTATCTAGATTGATTATTGGGTCTACTCCATAGGCGGAGTAGAAAAGGTTTTCATTGTTGCAGCATAAGTGTACTCCTAAGGGGGAGTAATCAGAGTTGTGCTTTGCATTGATGTCAAGGGGGAGAGAAATTCATGTGAAAAATAGTTGCAGTAAAATAGAAGTTGTTCTCCCATAATATTGTGTAAGTTGTTGTCTTTGATGGTTTTTCACATCATGTGTTGCCATCAATGAAAAATGGGGATATTTTTGCAAATATGAGATAGTTTGGTGGTGTTTTCATTGATGTCAACACAATTCAGTATGTTACAGATTGTACATGTATGGTTGTGACACTGTTGAGATGTGTGAGTACATGGAGATATCTTTATGGTGTTTTAGATGTGTTGTGGTAATAAGTTTCCAAGTGCTTTTGAGAAGAGAATTCAAAAGAAGGAATGTAATTAGATTGTCCTCTGGTATGTTCTCTACATTTCTCCTATGTTGATCCCATGCTTGTACAGTTCTGATGATGATATATTCTGAGTTTTAGTTTATGTTGAGATGGTACGTAAAATTTGTGTCCACCAGTATATGTACTGGTAGAGTTACTATTCTATGGACTGGGAGAAATATTTTTGCTTCATAGTTCTTCGTTGTTTCATTTCAGATCTTGCAGATCTTTGATATGTCTTATGAAGGTATTTTCTATGCTTTGGCAAAGAAGGTTGAAGTTTGGTAATCCTAAAATCATGTTTCTATATTCCAGTATAGGTTTGCATAGTTCGGATGATCTGGTGAAAGGTATTCAGTGATTGAAGTTTATTGTTTTGCTATGGATGTATCTGAAGAAATCTAAGATGAATTTTCATGAATAATGAAGCTTGTTGAGTTGTTTGCGTATCATCTTTGAGTTGGGAAGTGTGTGCATCATTGTTAACTTGTGTTTTCATTAGGTTTGGTCAACCTAGTGTTTACACTTCATTCAAGGAATAAAATTTAATTAAGGAAGCATGTAGAACATTCAAGAATATTATTTGTGGTCTTGGTTAAATATTTTATTTTTCCACTCTTATTCCTTTCCACCGCGGGAATTTAGAGTTGCTGACCTAATTTGAATTTATTAAATGTTGTATTATGTCTGACCTTGGAGAAAGTTTCTAAGTTTGAGAATAGTATAAAAGCAATTCAAGTTGTGAAGAATTATATGACAGTGTGATGCAAAGTGATGAAAGAGTGCCACAAATCATAAGAGTAGAAGTGTGTGTGAGTGAGTTGTGATACTAGTATTTCAATGTGTTGAAGGCAGTAAGCTGAAGGTTTTTGTGATCCTTTGAATGTGCTTTAATTGAAATGGTGGGTCTTTTGTTCTCTTTTGTATCTATAGGTAGTGAGCCTCCCTATTGGACAGTGAGTCCTTTGTAGGTAGTGATCCTTTGTATTTGGACAGTGAGTCCTCTTTTGGGAAATGAGCCTTTGTATTTAGTTTATAATCATTTATATTGTGAGTTAACCCTCACCATGGTTTTTCCCTCATTAGGTTTTCCAAGTAAAAATATGGTGTTCATTGTGTTGATTTTCTTTCTATTATTTTTGTTTCATGCTATAACTTAACAACATAATAGTGTGGTTGAAGATTTGATAAGTGATAATTTTTTAAGTTTTAATTTGAGTGACAAATGATTCACCCCCCCTCTAAGTTGTCCTACACCTGTTTAACAAAATCAGTGCTTCAATAAACAAATTCAAATTCAATTATTTTTCAAAGCACATATTTTTTTTATAAATGTGAAAAGTTCAGTTTCAAGAATGTGCTCAAAAGTGATAGCCAATATCAGATCTTTAAACCACATGAAGAACTCAAAAGAGGCATAACACAAAAGAACCATAACACAGTATTTTCATGAGTGGAAAACCCTCATAGGGATAAAAAAACACTTGGGAAAATGCCTCACTGGCTTAACAAAATTTCTATGATTGCAGAACCTTACTGGCTACTTTTTATGCCTCACTAGAAAAGCCTCATTGGCTACAATTTATGCCTCACTGGAAAAGCCTCACTAGCTACAATTTATACCTCACTGGCTACATAAAATTCCTCACTCACAAAGCCTCACTAGCTACACAACTGCCTCACTGGAAACATAAGCCTCACTGGCTACAAAATGCCTCACTAGCAACATAAGCCTCACTAGCCCCAAAGATCAAACTTGTCTCACTAACATGATCTCTTACAACATTTTTTGAATCATTAATAAACAAATTATAGATAGTTTCTCTGTCTCATTGCATAACATTACAACTTTCCATATTACCACATTCAATGTCCTAAATATTCATTAAATTGGAATCTTCAAAACACAAAAAGTATCAAATTATACACTACATTGTTTTACATTCAGTTTTACAAAACAACATTTCAGAATTCTACTCATAAACTCAACATGATATCTTTGTGAAACCACTGAAACAATAATAGTAATATATCACTATTTTTATAACAATAAAAATTTCACATAATGTTTCCATCTGTCAGTGTCTAAAACTATCAAATATATCCTATTTAAACTATTTTCATAACTTCCCCTAAAGTCATCGAGATGCTTTTTCCTTCAAGAAACTAAACTACCTTTGATATATGGTTGACATATAGTACAGTTTGTGTGTAAACATTAAACAAAAGACACATATAGATGTGACATAAAACCCATGCTCCCAAGTCAACAACAAAAGAGTAAGACATGACCTATAAAAAGACTTTTAAGAAACTTGCTAAATAGTTTAAACCACGTTCCCTAGTAGTGGGTAACTCAACCACCAAACAAGTATGCATGGTGTGCCATAGCATTAAGATCTACATAATCAAAAACCAATAAATCCTTTACATTATACTAAGTGTATGCCCTTGAAGAAAGAACCCAAGGTCAAAACCAAAAATGGCATTAATCAGAAATTGATATCCAAGTCGATATGATACAACTTTGTGCATAAGATAAAAAAACCAAAGTATAACAAATGTAACCCGAGTACAAGCACAAGAAACAGCTATAATAACAATTTTTGAAAACAACATGAATGAGACAAATACCATTTCTAGTTTAACCAATAACCAAGGAGAGAAAGGAATCAAGTTACCAAAAAAATCTTCATTGAAAGCTTTAACTTCTTGAATAACCTCCAAACCATTTTTGTGTATAACAAGCCATCAAACCACTATTTTCCTCAATGTCTTCCTTCCTTCACCAAGCGTCTATACTACCATGTTCACCAAGCTCTTCAAGCCTTAAATCAACTGCTAAAAACCATGTTTCATTATTTTCCAAATGATAAATTTTAGGGCACAATTATTGTGTCAATATACTTCACAAAATAACATTCACTTTAGAACCATTCATTATGTCGATGTTACCACTCATCAATTTTTTCTCTTTGCAATTCAAAAACAATTATCATTGTGTCGATCTTAGATATTATTTTCATGACCTCTTTAAACCTCATAATTCCCAAGGATATATGACAATGATTAAAATCATGACCAACAACCCATGAATATAATAAACTCCACCGTGCCTTGTATCAATATAATGATACAAATGTGCTAAGTAAAGACCAAGGCTCATAGTCTTAAAATGCAGCAAATGTCTAAGTAAGACCCATATAACAATGTGTCTCAAAGTCCCTGTATAAATGTTTCCTTAATACCAAAACCAACATAGATGTTAGTCACCAAGCACCAAAACAATAATGTGAAAAGGTATCAATGTGTATCACCTAAAAAATTTCCAAGAACTTGAACACTCAATCTGACATCAATGCCAAAACCAATGTCAAAGGGGCAACACCTTTTTCCTTCTTTTACTAGGCTAATGGATTTTAATACATTGATAGATCATATTCATGTGGAATTACAAATGCAAGAACATCCTCTAATGATAATAGTTTATATTAATAATTTTTGCATTAGATGTGCTCTCATTGATACCAACTTGACACTCAATGTATGTAGCATTGACTTGTTTCCTAAAATTAAAGTTATTCAACTTACCTTGCTACTTCTTCCTTGTACATATATGGGTTTGATAATGTTAGTCAACAAGCCTTAGGCACAGTAATATTGCATTTAAGATTGGGACCTATTACCATACCCACCCTAGTATATGTTATGCCAAGACCATTGCAATAAAATATTCTCTTGATAAAACCATGGATTAATGGTTTAGGAACAATTACTTCTAACTTGAATCATTATATGAATTTTGTTTCTAACAATGAGGTGGTCACAATCAAGGCTGAGCTAATGTTGCACACTTATTTGAGATGACAATTGTTGGTCAAACTTTGGTTGCACCTACTCTTAAGAACTTTATCCCTTCATTATCTTCCAATGTGTTGAAATATGCTTTAGTAGTACCTATCACAAAGCATACTCCTGAGGAAGATGTCCCTAAGGAAAATATTCTTGAAGGAAAGATTCCTAATTTTATCCCTTCCACTTCTTCTCTTGAACCAAATGCATGTATTGGTGAGGATTGGGGACCATTGAACTTTATTGAATCCTATATCGGGGAGTAAAAAGTAGATCCTATCCACCTAGACATTCCAAAAGTTTTAAACTTTCACTAAAAAGGATGATTATGCATCTATAAAGAGAGGTGATACTTATAGTATGGAGTATGCTCTTTACACCAATCCTCCTCCTCAATAATTGCAATCATGATACAAACCAGGATTCAATATCTTTTCCAAATTTGGTTAAAGTAGTAAACATTGTAGACATAATGAACAAGGTGTTAAATTCCCCTTAGAGGCTAACCCATGTGACTTTAAGATTGGACTTGGATACTACCCCACAAATTCTAAGGTAAAACCATGGCTAAATATCAATATGGTTTCCACCAAATCTCAACCTCTTAAATTGGTTCATCCTAAATACATTGAAATCAAGGTAGACTCTAAGGAAAGTCCTCTAGATTTTTTCTCTTTGGATGAAGCTCTATAAGACTTCTTAGGTGTCTATTATAACCTACCTTCTTATCATCATAAATGATAATTACCATATTTCTTGAATATATATGCCTATTTTGAGAAGTCCATTATGAATTCTGATGAGAAGGCTCCTTTATCTAATATGGATTATAATACTTCTATACCTTGTCTTGAAGAGTGTAGTACTCTCCTCAAAGGAGACAATTTTGATGTTCTTATGGATCCTAAATATTTTGAGAAAGTAATTAAGATTGTAAAATGTCTCATGGGTTCAATCCCATAATACTGGTTTACAATTTTTGGCCAAACTGAACACTGAAGTGATTTTTTCTAACTAAATCTTCACTTTCAAACACCTATAGTGGCTAAACCATGAGGAATTTGAAGATGATGCAAACTAGTGATTTGTGAAATTTTGTTTGTAGATTCTAAATATTTTTTTTCCAAAATTTTTGGAATTGGATTGCACTTCTTTTTCCATCTCCTTCAAAAACTAGTTTTTTTAGTAAACACCATTTTTAAGGAGTGACGCTCACCATATACAACATGATTTTTTTTCCATGAAGGATAAAATTCTATTTTTTTTGAATTTATATTTGTAACTATGATATCTAGTGCTTCCAATTGGTTTCATAGTGTTTTATTGAATATTTTTTCCTTAATCAAGTTTCCAAAGTTAAAACCAATTACAATTTAGACATAGGGGACCATTATACAACATAACTTTTTTGTATGTATCAAAATTCAATTTTTTTGGTTGGATCAAGGACTTCAATATCTAGTGCACTGATATTTTTCAATTTTTTTTTTGATACTTTGCTATTTTTCCACATGTGTAAAACATAGAGCTTTATTTTTAGTGAAATACCTATGTTTAATCAAACAAAAAAAACAAATACATAATAAAACCAAAACATATTAAAATTATATTCATTGGATAGTTCATTTCGAGGACTACCTGATTCCAGTTGGGTTTGTGAAGACTCCATTTTCATCTTCAACTCAAGCTTGAAGGTCAAAATTCTAAAGTTTTTGGTGCCAGGAGGGGGAAAAGGGGGTTGAGCAAACCCAAGTTCAAGCGAATCCCCCTTCGAGGTTCACTCGAACTAGGGTTTGAGCGAACCCCTTTCCACAAAGCTTTTCTTTTGGTTTTTTCGGGGAATGGTGGGACCTAGCATTTAATGGGTTCACTCAAAGGGGGGTTCACATTCGCTCAAACCAAACATTCATTCGAACCCCCAAAAACCAAATATTTTTACATGGGGGCATTTGTTGAAATTTTTCCTTCCTCATTGGAATTGTAAACCGGTTTTGTGGGTTTACCCCTCTCTTTAAAAGAATTTTAACAACATGCTAATTTATTCTTCCCTCGTCTTGATATCTTTGCTTGGTCATATGAGGACATGCCCAATATTGATGAATCTATAGTAGTTTATAATATTGTCCTATGTCTTGATGTCAAGCTTGTTAAATAAAAGATCCATAAAATGAATCCCAAGGATGCTTTATTAGTAACTTGACTGAGATAGAAAAAAATTTAAAGGATGGTTTTATTCATCCCCTTGACTAATCAACTTGGATATCGGATATCATTGTCGTTAGTAAACCCAATGGCCATATTCATATATGTATTGAATTTCTTGATATTAATAAGGATTCTCTTAAGGATGATTTTCCATTTCCAAATAATTATATGATTATAGACTTGATTGTAGTCCATTCCTTGTTATCCTTCATGAATGGCTTCTCAAGCTATAATCAAATCTTTATCAACTTGAAAGATTAATATAACAAAACCTTCACTACCTCTTGGGGTACCTTCTATTATGTAGTCGTATGTCATTTGGATTAGAGAATGTTGGAGCTACTTCCTAGCAAGTCATGACTCTTATATTTCACAATTTCATTGACAAGATCATAGAAGATTACATCGATGACATCTTAGCTGAATCTAAAACTTGTCAAGATCACGTTGAGAATCTTCCTCTTATCTCCAAAATTATTCGACTCTATAAGATGAGAGTAAATCCTCTTAAGTGCATCTTTGGTGTGAATGTTGAATAAATTTGAGGATTTATTGTCTCTAATAATGGAATCAAAGTCAATATGGATAAGATCAAATCAATTGTTAACATCCCTCCACTAAGAACATCTCTCAACTACATGGTTTGCAGGGAGAGATTTAGGAAATTCATAGATTCGTATCTCAATTGGATAATCATACCCTTTGATTCATGTGCTTGTTGAAGAGAGATGGTTTTCTTTATTTGGATGTTGAATGTCACAAGGATTTTGAATCTATCAAGATTTATTTGGCTAATCCTACAATCTTGATGTTGAATATGCAAGATAGACCATTTTATAAGGAAGCTAAGGTATAAAAACAACTTCCTACACTAATCTTGAGAGGAGGATAATGCAAAAAAATTACAGATCTTTAATAGTTAAAGGAACTTAAACAAAAATAAATATAAATATCATGCATACCACAACACAATGATTTATGTGGGGAAAATCCTTTCGGGAAAAAAACCCCACACTTTAAAAGCCACCCAATATATTATTTAGAAATCACAAATATTAAAATATACTTGCAGAGTAAGCTTCTCATAGGAGTATCACAAACCAGAGATCCAAAGGAAACACTACCACTACTAGACTCTCAAAATACATTACAATACATAGCCATAATAAAATAAAATAGGGTTGCATTCTAGGGAAAGTCAAGAAATAAAATATCGGTTGTCAAATCTAAAACCCATTGATGATATCAACAATAACTTATGTATCAACAATAATTTATTTAATTGCAAGGTTGAGACACATTATCCCAAAAAATCTACCAATTTTTAGACACCTTGCAAAAGAAACGGGAGGCAGTAAAAACATCATCTCTTAATTGTTAGGGGCCAAAAGTCCCATGGTCTTTGAACACCATCTAAATTTCTCTATGGTCATAGGCTTAGTTAAAGAATCAGCAACATTCATGAAAGTCTCCACCTTAAGTAGCTTCACCCTACCATCTTCAACTATATCTCTAAAAAAATGATAATGTACATCAATATGCTTGGTACTGGCATGAAATGTTGGGTTCTTGGCTAGACATATCACACTCTAACTATCACAATAAATTGTCACTACACCTTGTTTAATTCCAATATCTAAGTTACATAGTCTCTTAAGAAAAATATACTCAACTTCAGTAGTTGATAAAGAAACCACAATCTATCACTTACTCATACAACTAATTTCACCACCAAATAAAGTACACATAAGCATTGGTGGATCATCTACTATCAATATCACCTTCCCATTCTAAATCCACATAACCATGAATATCAAGGGAAATTTCATCTTTAGCCATATTACTATGATAACATAATGAATAATCTATGGTACCACACAAATACCTAAAGACTCTTTTAACTACATCCCAATGAACTCTACCAATATTAGACATATATTTGGAAAGAACTCCCACTACTTGGGAAATTTCTAGTCTTGTACAAACTATATCGTACATCAAACTTCCAACTACACTTTGGTAAGGAACTTTTCTCATGTCTTCCATCTTTGATGGGGATGTTAGACAATCTAAAATAGATAACTTTGTTCCAACTGAAATAATAACACACAATGGTCTTGTTGAACAAGACAACTGAGAGGGGGGGTGAATTAGTTGTAGTAATTTAACCTTTAAAACTTTCACCAAATGTTAGATCAATAACCATTCATAAATCATTTTCTTTGCTAATATGATTAATCATTAAGTGTAGAATCAGAAATTGAAAGAAGTAAAACCATACACATAATAACATGAGATTTACGTGGAAAACCCAATGAGGGAAAAACCACGGTGAGGATTAGCTCACAATATAAGGAATTCCAAAACTAAATACAAAGGCTCATTGTTGGAAAGGCTCGCTACCAAGATAGGACTTACTTGTCCAAAATAGGACTCACTGTTCAATGAGGGCTCACTGCTTGGAGGTATCACTACATTATAAGTACAAAGAAGATAGAAGAGAATTTTTATAGAGAGAAAACCATCTCAATGCAACATATATTTCCACCACAATTCGCTCACACACTTGTAGACATGCTTGAATGATAGAGTACACCTTGAGCTCACTACCTCTGAAAACTCGCCACTTGAATTTTGTACCGGTCTGCTCAAACATACACCACACAATATTTCACATCTATCTCGCATCATTCTTTCATCTATCTTTCCTTTTCCACAAACATCTCAACTTATATTTATATCGCCTTCAACTTGAAACTTATCCAAGGTCGACCACACACCATTTGTATTTACAAATTCAAATTTGGTCGATGCCAAAAATATTCTACGATGGAGTTAGAATGAGGATGACCTAAACACATACTTAATGAGGACCTAAATAACTCCCTACACACCTCAACATGCTTTCATGAACTTTGTAAGTAGTGTTTAACACAAGGTCGGCCAACACCAGTGCAAAACACATAAAATAATTAAGCACACACAACCTTAACATGATCTAAAGTCTCTAAACAACAAACTTCACTCAAGCATGATCTTATCAGATTATTCTCAAACCCACAAGTTCTGGAACCAAAATTTAGATAAATTTGGAGCAACTACATTTCTCCCAAACACATCCATACATACTAAAAACATAGTACACATACTGATGAAAATATCTCACACTATACAACGATCCAAAAGCCCAAATTTTGGATACAGCAACTACTAGCAATCATGAACAACACCTCAGATCCCCATAGGCATAGGAACACATCCTAGAGAATATCATGGAGCATACACTGAATACTTGCAAACCTTCTTTATTACAATTTTCTCAATATCCTTGACATATTTATCCAAAAACCATCTTCCATGACATCAATGACAACAACAACCAGTTGACATCAATGACAACACCTTCATACTTGTAACAATATCCCCCTTTGTCATTGATGGCAACACATGATGTGAAAAATCATCAAAGACAACATAACAACTCTGAACACATTTCCTCATGATTTTACTTTCTTTCCTCCTTAGTAGATAAAATTTTTCACATGATACTTTCTCCCCCTTTGACACCAATGGAAAAGGAAAAAGTTATTTTACATTATTTTCCCCCTTTGACTTTAAGAACTTTACCAGTACTGAATTTTCCCCCTTAGGAGTACACCCAATCAACTACATAATGAAAACGCAAGACACTACCTACTCCCCCTGAGAGGTAGCTTCCAAA
>VDFB02373073.1:0-15957 GCA_007258455.2 Sequoia sempervirens | reverse complement strand
CTTCATACTCATTCACCCAAATCACAAATATTCAAATAACATTGTTCCAATTCTTTGCAGGACACCAAAAGATGTATCAAAAAGACAAGCAAAACAAGTGCAAATTGCACAAGAAGAGTCAACACAATGGTAAAGTACTTGGTTCTTCATTGTATCGCCATTTGCCCAGCTTGCTAATATTAAATTAGCATTCAATTGACATTATCCTTGTTCCTTGTAGGACAAGAGTCAAGAAACCTAAGATCGTTTCAATCGAATAGCTAAATGCAAAAAGAGCTGGAGACACCTTCCAAGGTGATGTCCTTGTTGTCTACAAAGCAACATTGGATAAGGCCAACAAAACACGGGAAATGCTACATGCTGATCTGACAGATCACAAAGCAAAAATGACAATCACGTTAAATGTTAGTGGAAACCTTGTCTATCAACATGAGCCTAAAATAGTCCCGGGATCAGCTATTTCAATCTCAGATTTCCAAGTTGCACCTAGGACAGATTATGACAGAGGTGACTGTGATTGCATTTTGATCTTAACAAACATAAGCACCACTGAAAACATCCCCCGCCTCTATCAAGAGTACAAATTCATTCCAAGCACGACTATCAGCCAATTGCTAACAACTGTAAATGAGTACCCAGCTGGCACAATAGCTGCGCTAGTAGTTGGTGCCAGGAAAATGGGTACCCAATTTGCAATTGACATCAAAGATGGCCACACTGACATAGACAGAGCACAGGTATTTTGGTCTACAGAACTTTTACCTCTTCTTTTAGTTTCAACCTTTTAATGTTCTACAGTGGTCTCTATAACAATTTCCGTAACAAAATCTAATTCTCTCATTCAATTGCAGCTGCTGTTACGGTCAACATATGAGCAACAATACTTTGCACTCGAAGACCAGTTGCATACAAATAAAACACCTGCAATGCTTTTCAAGAATGTTGTAAGAAAAGCAAATCAGAAGAACACATTTCACACATGTCGATCAACATTCATCTGTACCTTGAATGACAAAAGAAGCTTGGAAAAACTCAACAGCCTACTACATTCAACTTTCAAGGTAACAACATTCTTTTTTAAAAAAAACTAGTGAATCCAAACTTGTATTTTTGTCTCCTCTAACAACTTTGAACCATATTCTATAGGTTTCTGGTACTCTAAAAGCAGCAAATGCATTTTCCAATCCATTTCATGCATGCTGTCCAAAATGCAAATTCAAATTCGTTGCTTATGGCACACTCCAAGAAAAAACTGCTCACTGTAAACAGTGCAACCAACAAGTCAATTATACATTTTGTTTACAACTTAAAACTACCATAACAACTTATGACAATCAAACAATTCAGTCTTCAATTGACCAGGTCACCATGCACCGTCTATTGCCCACACTGCAAAGGCTTAGCTATGAAGACTATATCAAGGACAAGTCAGCAGTGATATTCATCCTACGGGACTTCAGTGCTGAAGGACATTTTAGCCTTGACCAAAACAATGCCATTGTTGAAGCCATTTGCATTGACAAATAGACAGGAAACATCACCAGAAGGTAATAAAGTCATTCATATGTAAACTTTTTCTCTTCTGAACCAGCACCTCAAATCACTATCCATACAAACTATGTTTCTAATACATAGCATTTTGTTGGCTTTACAGGAAACTAGCAATACAGGAGCACAAATTTACATTGTTCAGACTTTTACTTTTTTTCCTTTCCATGCTCCACGACATTTCACTGGTTTTCACATGTTAAAGACATCTTTGGTTTTAAAAAACTCTATTGCTATTATACATTTAGACACTTCTATAGGTTACTATGTTAAAGGCTTCTCGAATATGGACATCTGAAACTCTAATTTTGTTTTTGCACCTATGAAGACAATGGTTCTCTATGTATGTTTGACATATATGTTCAATAATTATTACCTCTCCATGCATAATGCCATTCAAACTATATAGTTTAAATGTTCCCTTTTGCATTATGTTCTTCCTAGCTTTTCCAATATTTGCTTTCTGATTCTTACGTTTTCAAGACTTTATGGTGACCAACTGGAAGTTGTTATGGTTGCACACTCTAGACCCATTAACAAGTTACTTGAGACAATAAATGGTTATTTTCCTCTGGCTTTTTTCATTTTATGTTGTTAATGCAACCAAGTCTCGCCCCTGCTTTTATGCATTGTACTTTATAGTCACTTTTCCATCATGCATTCTAATGTATAGAGTACACTCCTGTATACACAAATCCATATGTTGCTTTCGCTGCATATATGCATATTTATATGTATATATGCCTCTATGTCCATATGCACATATGCACATATTCATGTATACATGTATTCATCTAAGCTTCTACGTATCCCTGTATGCAACTGCGTATACATGCGTCCATGTATTTATGGATGCGCTACTTTAGCCTTGTACCAATTTATTATGTTATATGGATATCGCATATAGTAACACTAATTAGCTCTTCCACTGTACATAGCAGTTGTTTTCATAAATGCCAGATCGAGCTTATATGTATCAGGATACATATAAACTCACACTAAAAACTGCTGAATTATGATCTCTATTGTCCCATTTTCATAGACATGTTACTATTGCAATCAAATGTGTAAAGCATTCGTGTTCAAAGAAATTAGATACAGGAATGGCAATATGTTACACAATCTTCTCTTATGCCTTTATAGCAGTTTTTCCATTGCATTTCAAGAAAACTAGAAACTAGAATTTTATTCATATTATTTCATCTATGGCATTTACAGCTTTTCCAATAATTATTACAAGCATAGAGTTCAGTGTTGAATAGTTCTATTGTTCATGTTATGGCTTCAACTTTGTTCATGCCAAATTGCATTATCTGACAAAGTTAACATGCAAAAACTAAAGTCTTCAAAAACTAAAGTGTCCATTGTGAACACTTATTGCATTCCATGGGACCACATTTCTTTGAGGAGTTTTTTTGAACAATTCGCTTCCCTTGTATATGTTTCCATATTTTGCATATGTGCCTATGAGCACTTTAACTATTGTAGTTCACAAAATTCCTTTATCCTGTATGCTTTCATCATAGCAAAAAAGCTCAAAGCAATTGCACAATCTAGGTTTTGAGAACACAGGCTTACAGAACACAAAAAACAACACACACAAAGTAATAAAGATGCATAGCAAGTGGCTTAACTCTATATTAAATGACCAAAGTATCCTGTTCATGCATGGTCACCAAGCCACTCCAGCACGTTCACCTCCAACCAGATGCCATTTAATGCATTTAATTTGCATTCATGCATTGTAACTCACATTTTCCCCGATATTTTAATGTACTTGAATCTCGCGATTCATGGATTATGTAAATTTAGTCGCCAACTTTAAACTATGCCTTGCTTAAATTTATTTAATCAATTTATGCTCGCGATTTTCCTAATTTGTAAACAAAATGATTTATAAAGCTACTTGGATCTAATAGAAAAATAGATAAATGCTAAATTTTCCAATATATAAAATAGCTCTCCAGATTCAAACTATACAAAAAAATAAGTAATATGTTAAATGGCGAAATGTGATTGGTCAATGCTGCTGGTTAAAAGCATTCCGGGCAAATGCATACACAAATTAAAAATGGGTTCACAGGCTAGAGCTTTTGATTCTGAATCCATATGCATACTTTGATTCAAACTAGTGGCTAAAGGTACATAATCCACTGATACAAACTCAATGCATTGAATGGCATCTGACTAGAGGGAACGCTGTTTGCATTGCTAGTTACTCTTTGAATATATAACAAGGTTCAAGGAAAAATCTCTCATTATCACACATGTTGACATAATTTTCGTTCCAAACCTCTCTTTATGAGACCATTTTGCAGTAATAAAAAATATACAAACTTTACAAGCCTCACATGCAACCATGCATCTTGCCCAGAGATACACGTGTACATGCATCCATGTGTACTGTAATACATGCATCTATGTATACATGCAGGCATGGATATATGTATCTATGCAACTTCATATGCAATCCATGGATATTTCCATACATGTATATTTAAGCATTTATGTATCCAGCTATGCATCTATCTATCTATCCATGCAACTATGTTTCTATGTATTCTTCTACCTGTAGATGCATCCACGCATATATGTATCTGTGTTTCTATGTCCAAATGTATACAAGCATCTATCCATATATGTGTCAATGTATCTATGAATACATCTATCCATAGATACATGTATCTACGCATCTATGGATACCATGATAGATGTCCACATCCATGTATCTATGGATACATGTATCAAGTAGCTCGGTTCCAGGTCTTGACTCTACAGCAACAACATCTCCTGTGACTACACAGATCTGCAGAATAACAAAAAATGAAACGCTCGAAGTAATCACAATGCATCTCTTGTCACTTAAATCTATATTACATGATAAATCCACATTCTGTTTAATGCATTGACTTTGAAACACAATCAAGAGAACAACTAAATACCACTTTCCAAATTAAAAAAAACAACTTTAGAAACATCAACTTCCAGAATTAAATACCAATATGCACAAAGTGATCATATTACTCTGACTAGATGACTATGAACTACATGTTACCTATGCAATCTAAAATCTAAAGATACATACCATCCTTATGCACCTATGCACAAATACATACTGTCTAACATATATACATAATTACATGTACACATATATACATGCAAACCTGTATACATGAATGCATACAAAGACTATGTTTCATGAGATTATTAAAGAGTTCACTTGCTTTCTATATGGTTCCATACTTTGCATGTGTGCTTATGAGGACAATAATTACATTGTCCAGAAGCAGAAATGAGTTACTTGAGGCAATAAATAGTTTCTTTCGTCAGTTTTCTCTAACTTTAGAGGTATAAAGCACACAGTGAAATTGGCAATGCCAGCTAAAAAAAATTGTCCTTCACTTGCCCATTGGTTCCAAAGCTCTCTTTATAGCACAGTTGTGCATTGCCTCCAAGACTCAGATGAATCCTTGGTATTTCAAGGAAATATTCAATTGGATAACACTAAAAATGATCTAAACTATGATTTTATAATCAAAGTATCCAAATGCATTGCAGCAATGCGAAACCCAACTTCCATTTAACATGTACAATGAAAATAAACACAACGAAAAAATGCATTTGCTTCAAAGTTTTTAAAAGCAATTTCAACAAATTGTCTAGCCGTTGTCCAAAATATGGTTTTCTATCAGCATAGTCCTTGAACCTTCTTTAGGTCTGACTACTACTTTGTTAATTCATTTTGATTGAAAGGTCACAATGTGAAATGTTCCCAAGGATAATTATACTTATTTATCTCTTTTAATTGTTATATATTCAAAGACTAATTAGCAATCCAAACAGCCTCCCCTTTAGTCAGGTGCAATTCAATGCATTAATTTTGTATCAATGAATTATGTACTTGCAACCACTAGTTTTAATCAAAGTATGCATATGGATTCCGAATCAAACTCTCAAAATAAATGCATATATAAATGTGTCTTTTTCTTCATTTCATAATGTATCTATGTATCCATAGATGCAATCATGCATATATCGATTTATGCATATATCTTGTCATCTCTTTATGCATTTGTCTATATATGTATGGTTGTATCTATGGGTACATGTATACCTTGATTTATGTATATATGCACCTATGAATTGCATACACACATCCATGTATTTATGCATCTATCGATAACTTGCATGGATACATGTATATATGCATCTATGGACTCATGCACCCATGTATATATGACAACTCATTGGTTCCAAAGCTCTCTTTATAGGACAGCTATGCATTGCCTCCAAGACTCAGATGAATACTTCGTATTTCAAAGGAAAGATTCGAATGGATAACACTTAAAATGATCTAAACTATGATTTTACAATCAAAGTATACAAATACATTGCACCAATGCAAAACCCGACTTCCATTTAAGATGTACAGTGAAAGTAAATAGAAGCAAAAATGCATTTGCTTCAAAGTTTCTAAAGCAATTTCAACAGATTGTCTAGCCATTGTCCAAAATATGGTTTTCTATCGGCATAGTCCTTGAACTTTCTTTAGGTCTGACTGCTACTTTGTTGATTGACTTTGATTGAAAGGTCTAAATGTTAAATGTCGCCAAGGATACTTATACTTACTTATCTCTTTTAATTGTTATATATTCAAAGACTGATTAGCAATCCAAACAGTCTCTCCTTTAGTTAGATGCCATTCAATGCATTAATTTTGTCTGAATGAATTATGTACCTTCAGCCACTAGTTTTATTCAAAGTATGCATATGGATTCAGAATCAAACTCCCAAAATAAATGCATATATAAATGTGTCTTTTTCTCCATTTCATTATGTATCCATGTATCCATAGATGCAGCCATGCATATATCAATTTATGCATATCTTGCCATCTTTGCATGCATCTGTCTATGACACTGACCATTTGAGATGATGAGAATTTTGCTTAAATTTATTTAATCAATCTATGCGATCGCATTTCATTGATTTTCAATAACAAGAATAATTTATAAAGCTATTCTGATAAATAGAAACATCAAAATGCTAATTTTCCAATATTGATTTACTAGAATAGTGCTAGTTTTCCAATATAACAAAATTAAAAGTTATATGTTGACATACATTTATGCATATTGTCCATACATGCATATATGCATATATGCCTTCATCCATATTTACATGTGTATATGAATACATCCTTCCATGTACCATATGCATTTGTACCTATATGCAAATATGCATACATCCATGTATACATATGTTCATATCTCCATCTCTCCACATACTTCTGTTTTCTGTGTATACATGTGCCTGTTGATGCATCCATGCATATATCTGTGAATAGCTCTACGTGTTTCTCTCTCCATGTATTTAATGTTCTCCACTGCATCAGCATTTGCATGTTCTCAGTTTTATGACCTTCCATATTTATTTTTTCCCATAGTATATGCATAACAACTTCCACTTTGTCTTCTGTTTTGACTCTTATATCCATAAATATCATTATATTTTTTATATCCACTCTTCTATTGTCGCATTTCGAGGAAGCTCAGGGATCTCAGTACCTTGTTTAGTACGAAGGAGAGTGAGAAATGCAACATGGGTCTTTTTTCTGTGTTTATATTGACGGACTGAGCCCTATGATGATTTTTAAAAGCATAACCAATACCAAACTAGACATTCTTCCACCCCTTGTTGCAAGAAATAATCACTTCATACCCTATTGATTCCATTCATTTCCATTTCCACCCTTGCACGTCCTTTCTTCTCAAATCAAATACATTTCAAAATCCATTTATTTGCTTGTGTTGCATCATACTAATGTGTTGCATTCCTTTTTTCATTAAATCCACCTCTCTCATTCAAATTTTCATTTCTTGCATTTAACTATAAGCATATAACTTACGAATGATAAATTCATACCATTTACATTCCCATTCATTCTCATATCCACCATCCCATATCCTTTCCTCCCATGTCAAATACTTTTCATAACTTATTCATACACCTTATTTGCATCTCACCATTCTCTCAATTCGCTCTGTTTGTTCCACTCGCATAACTCATTTTTCTTTTTAACACTCACATATCTTTATCTATCTACACCTCAAATATACCTTCATCCATCACAACAAAATTCACACCATACCAAACAAAGAAAAAGATGAAGAAAATATCAAGGTTATGCAAATAAACACTGAGGGCTTCAAAAATAACACTCATAACATAGAGTTGTATTCTAGAGTTATTTTCAAAATGTGTTTTCTATACTTTGTTTATTACAGATCCCTAAAAACACGTATAACAGTTTCTTCAAGCTTATAATGTGTAATCAGATTTAACAAATATTTACATGTTTCCATGCATTCAAATGCATCATTAGGTATCCTTTATACACTTGTTCAAAAAACAATATTGTATATGTTTCAAATGCAAATTGTTCCTGACATTTCTCGCTTTATGCACACATGCATTTATAGATTGTTCTTTATGTACCAAATTAAATGGACACATCTATACATCCATGCATACATAAATGTTTACATGGCTCCATATATTTATGCATTCCTTTGATATATGCATTGCTGATATATAGTTTGTTTTCCCTGTCTTCCTTTCGCCTACTACTGCAAATGCTACTTGAGCCTCAATGTGCTTTGACAGATTTGTATTTCTACTTGATTTTAGTGTTTTCCATTCAAATTTCTCATTCACATGTCATTTATGCTTTTCACTCTTTTTTGCATTGTGTGCACATGGATACATGTATACATGCATGCATGTATACATAGATGCCTCAAGCATTGTTACAAATGTTTAAGATTATTTGCATTCAATACTTGAAACAAAATAATAATACATTTTTGCTTCCTGGATAAGATCATAAAGGAAATTTGTTACTGCAAATGTAAACATGCACCCATGTAAAGGTACTAGTATTCATTGGTGTTTCTCTTTTGACTCTTGTATCCTTAAATATCATTATATTTTTATATCTATTCTTCTCTTGTCACATTTCGAGGAAGCTCAAGGATCTTGGAACTTTGTTTAGTCCGAAGGAGACTGAGAAATGGGACATCAGTCTTTCTTTTGTATTTGTATTGAGACACTTAGCCCTATGATGATTTTAAAAAGCATAACCAATAACAAAATAGACATTATTCCACCCTTTCTTGGAACAAAAGTTCACTTCATACCCTATTGAATCCACTCATTTCCATTTCCACCCGTCCACATCGTTTCTTCTCAAATCAAATACATTTCAAAATCCATTTATATGCTTCTCTTGCATCACACTAATGACTTGCATTCCTTTTTTCTCTCAATCCAGCTCACTCATTCAAATTTTTATATCTTGCATTTAATTTTAAGCGTTAAACTCAAAAATGATAAATTCATATCATTTACACTCAATTCATTCTCACATCCAATTTCAAATATCCTTGCTTCCCATATCTAATACTTTCCATAAGACATTCATATACCTTACTTGCATCTCATCATTCTCTCAATTCCTTCTTTTTGTTGCACTTACATCGCTCATTCTTCTTTACCACCCTTACATATCTTTATCTATCTATAGCTCAAATATACCTTCATCCATTAGAACAAAATTCACACCATACCAAAGGAAAAAATGAAGAAAATATCAAGGTTATGCAATTAAACACTGAGGGCTTTGAAAATAACTATCACAGTTTCTTGCAAGCTAAAATGTATAATCAGATTTCATAAATATATACATGTATCCATGCATTCAAATGCATCGTTGGATATCCTTAATACACTTCATCAAAAAACAATAATGTATTATTCTTTTGTTTCGATCATAAATGTTTTTTTATATCTTTCAAATGCAAATTGTTTCTGACATTTCCTAGCTTTGTGCACATAGGCATTTATAGATTCTTGTTTACTTACCAACTTACATGGACACATGTACACATAGATGGATGCATAAATGTTTGCCTTCATCCATACATTTATGCATTCCTTCGATATATGGATTGCTAATAAATAATTAATTTTCCCTGTTTTCTTTCGTTTAATACTGCAAATGCAAATTGAGTCTCATTGTTAAAATACAGTTGTATTCAAGAGTTCTTTTCAAACCGTCTTTTCTAAATCCTATTTCTTACAGATTCCTAAAAGCACATATGACAATTCCTCAAAGGCTATAATGTATATTCAGATTTCACAAATATTTACATGTTTCCATGCATCCAAATGCATTGTTAGATATACTTTATACACTTGTTCCACAAACACTAATGTATTGCTGCTTTGTTTCAGACAATAATGTTTTTTTTGTTCTTGTTTAAGATGCAAATTGTTGCTAACATTTCTAACTTTATGGACGCAGGCATATATAGATTCACCAACTTACATGGACACATGTACACATCCGTGCATGCATATGTCTTTACATGGATCCATATTTTAATGCTTTCCTTTCATATATGCATTCATACTAACTAGTTTATTTCTCTTGTTTTCTTTCATTTAATACTGCAAATGAAACTTTAGTCTCATCACGCTTTCAGGCTTGCTCGAGTGCCAAGGATGCTTTTCACTCTTCTATGCATTATGTGCACGTCGATACATGTATACATGCATCCATCTATACTTAAATGCTTCAAGCATTGTTACAAATGTTTCTCTCTCAATAATTTGGATGCAAAGTGCTACAAACATGTAAATTATTTTACTGTACCTACATTTTATCTTACCTAATAAGATTCTTTATATCTTTTCAAATTATTTTTTGTTTAAAATATATACACAAAAAAATATTCATTCGTATTACATTAACAACATTCAAATCTAATTTATAAATAAAATCAATACCTTTGTACTATTTCATCTAAGAATTTATCGTAATATTTATTCCACTTATTACATTTCAATAAGTTAAATTATTACATTTCATTTTATATATACACAAATTTAATCTTAGGTAGTAAGGTTCTTTATTATATTTTTGCAAATTACTTATTGTTTATTATATAAACACAAATTTTTATTCATATAACATAAACAACATTATAATCTTATTTATAATAAAATCAATAGCTTTCTAGTCATTCATCTAACAATTTATTGTAATATAATTACATTGTTCTACACACAAAAATATCTTATTATATTACATAGACAGGATTTAAATCTTATTTATAATAAAATCAATAGCTTTATATAATACTAACCTTCATACTACATTAAAAAAAACATTGATTAATCTTACAAAAGTTCATACTCAAATGAGCTACCCCTATCAATCTTCCACCTTACACTACTGTTTCTATTAGCACTTGCATATTGTGATATGATAAACTAAAATAACTCAATTGTATTAATTAACATAACATGTGTTTTACAACATTACACTAAACATAATTTTAATATTGTAAATTCGAGCTGAGTCTCCTCCCGCTTTAAGACTCGTTCAAATGCCGACTATGCATCTTACTCTTCTATGCATTGTGTTCATGTGGATATATGTATGCATATATGTCTCAAGCATTATTACAAATGTTTCCGATTGTTTGCATTCAATAATTATTACAAATTAATAATGCATTCTTGCTTCCTAATTAAGATCATAAAGAACCTTCCTTCTCACAAATGTATACATACACACACCAAAAAAAAAGTATTCACTGGTATATCTATAAAAAAATCCATGTATACATGATACCCATAAATAAAATTTTCCATCCATCCATCCACACGTGTTACCTGTTCACATGTCCCTATGGACCACGTTGCCCATGCACCATAAAAATTGCTTCAAACTTTTCTAGCTATTTTAAATACATTTAAATTCCTATTATCTAAAAACTTTTTCTAACTTGCGTCACTTGTTTATTTTATATTACCTTTAATTTTATGTTAAGGGATTTTATTCTCCCTTTCAATATTAAAACGCTTTCAATATTAAAGAGATGCTTCGTCCGGACAATCAAAGATGGTTGTGGGGTATTCGAACCTAAAGTACAGGTAATCTTTCAGTTCAATACAATCGGCATGTAATGCTAAACAAATCTATACCGAAAACCCTATTTTTTAAACGTGGGAATGGATCGAAATGTGCTTAAAATTTGATTTGGTACTGGTTTCTGTTCTTTTTTTTTATACTATTATTTCAAAGACCTGACAAACTACAACGATGAAGGGGACGATCGGGGTGCGAACTGCAATACCGTTTTTTCCCATGATCGACTCTGAGTTTGCCCATGCCGTCGGATATGCTGTCAAGAAACAGAAGAAAATCAAAGTCATAAGCGCAGGCCCATCTGCCTTAAAAAGCAAGTGAAGAAAATCAAAATCTCGATCGCCCAACGCTTCAGCAGGTTAGGCTATTTGTAGCTGGTCTTTTCTCACCAATTGGACTATAGGTGAAATCCCCTTATTATTGGCTTCTCAAAGAGAGGAGAAAAGGGAAAAACTGCCTTTAACTTAAATATGATTATGTTACAACAAATATTTGGAGGGGGTTCTGGAACACGCGAATAAAAAAATTATATTATCCCTTATTTTGATTGGGGTGAAATTCGTTACAGGTGCTAAAAATAAATGCACTTGAAGTTTACAAAGAATTGGTAAGATCTAGATGGCTACGGACGCCTCATCTCGCAAAGGTAAAACATAGAGTTATGATTTTTGAACTAGTGTATTTTTTTTTGGTTCATACTTTTTTGCTTTGCATAAATAAGTCACTGGAATGGGAATGTATGGCAGTGGTAATACTTCTCAAGGCTACAGGGGATGCCCCAATTCTCAAGCAATCAAAGTTTAAGGTACCGATTATTATTTTCTTCTTAATCTCAGGTTATCTTTATATTGAAATTAGTTATCTTGTTTGTGTTAATTTAGAATCTCAGTGTGTCATTAGATTGAAATCAGTTCTGTTGTTTGTGGTATCTGATCATAATTTTTTGTTTATGATCAGTAAGTGAGGAAATCTGTTGGAGCCCTCATCCATTTAAAAATAATGTAAAACACCCTTCAATACAAACTAGAGGGAGCATAAACTCCCCAACCAAAAAGCCTGAAAAAGTCTGTCATACTAAGACCAAACAAATATACCGAGTACAGATGGCCAAAGATCTTGAGAGGTGCGGAACCAGCCCTTTAACAAAGATTGAAAAGAGAAAGCATGTGATGATCAACCATGAGCGGAGAGCATCCTCCTTCCTTTTTGGGAAAGGAGGGTCCTCATGTCCCGTCAAGAACCCTCACCAATTGTATTCATGGCTTCCAATTTTAATCTTTCTTTTTCTGTCCTCCTTCCTCTGCATTTAACTGAGGACCTACAATTGGCATTGGAATTCTTTGATTCTGTGTGGGAAATGGTAAGTATGTCTGAAGAAGCCAATTGAACACCATCCTCTCCAGGAAATAGTAAGTATTTCTGAAATTGATGAACCAAAACCATGAACCATGAGAAGACAAAATCTTGATGGTGTGAAACAAAATCATGAATTTTCAGTTGAACTTACTTATTGTTATATTTTTAGTATATTTATTTGATATATAACCTGGTTTAGGATCCAGGAACCATAAAATTCTGATAATCCATCCAAATTTCCATCACAAACAGGTCCGACAAGTAGTTAGACCAAGAGACCACTATCGTCTACAGTCCTATTCAGTAACCTATAACCAGAAACCACAAAGGCAAATTACACAGGCCTCACACACCACCCCCCCCCTCCACCCCGCCCCCAGACATACACTTACATTTTTTACAGATCCAGATACCTGAAGAATTTGCAGTGCCTGCCTCCTCTACCATACTTGCATCCTTACCCTCAACCTCTGCATCCGGATCCTCTTCATCATCACAACAATTAGAGACCCTTGGGATAGCCTCCACGGGAAGAAAAATCTTCTAACATTTAGCAATTTCCTCTACAGTGCACTGAAGACAAAGTTGATGCCATTTTATAGCATGCAAATGGCCCATAAAACAGTCAAAATGAACCTCTGATTGATGTAGAACATCCCCAATTTCATCATGTATTAGGTAAGAGCTCGCGGCCATAGACAACAGTAAAGCACACACAAGGGACAGAGCAGCATCAAATGTATTCCAGCACGCATGGGTGTAATCAGGATCCAACAAGAGCTTTGCCATTGCAGGGAAAATACAAACCCTTGGGGAACCATCCATCTCCTTCATCAAAACCCACAATCTTTCCATCCAAAGCTCGAGATGAGGGTTTTCAATTTCCTTATTAATTGTTGCCTTGAAACCAGCCACTGCCTCCTCCCCAGAGACCCGACTCTTCCATATCTTAGGAGCCATGTCCACCATAATGCTCTTCCCCTTGGAATTTTCCACCCCTTCCTACCAGCACATCTTGCATAGCCATAGGTGCCATCACCAAAATCCACTTGCACTCATCACAACTCAGCCAAAAAATGGGCGAGCAAACCAACGTCTCTGCCAAATAAATGAACAGGCCACCACCCCATGACATCATAATTCCACATGTACCAACACAATAATGATCTTTACTTAACTCTCTGCCACCAGGACATCCCATTATTGGGAGATATTTTTGGTATTTTAATATTTTATGGGGAAGTATTTGTAATGTTGTAGCCAAAGGGCTTTATTAGTTTTTTTCTTCCCCTCGTTTTATTAGATTTTTGGGCAATTATTTGGTCAAGTTTTAAGGAGCCTCTAACTTAGTTTGGTGTACGCTGCACCACATTCTTAAGATTGTAAACTTGGATCAGCTGAAGTTATGGTTCAAATTATTGTCTTGGGGTTAGTGCATGATCGTGCACATACAAATCCTGAGTTATGGCTCAAATTATTGTCTTGGGGTTAGTGCATGATCATGCACAAACAAATCCTTCCTCCCCATAACACCATGATCCCTTTTGACAATTTTTTCTGGGGGAGATTTAACATGGTCTGGTTTATTTTATTGCACTGGGTTAGAATTTGGGTTACATAGTTACAAATCTCAATATGTTATAATTTATTACCTTGGGGATTTTTGACGTATTAAAATTTTGGTCCACTTTATCATCTTGAGGGTTTGAACTTGGGTCACGCTTCTTGACAGATCTCCCCATTAACATTATATGATTACCCTTTCTAAGACGACACCTGTCACCAACTATACCATATTCCATTCTATCAATGGTTGTAGTATATGTCCATGGCATTAATAACAACATCATAATATACTAATTTAAACATTATTAGCACACGAAGCTATCATAACACTCATTAAACATACATACTACATCACAAAATAATTGATACAATGCTTGGTCACAAATGCCAAGAAGACACATCTATAAAATCAAAAGGAATCTGAATTATCAGACATTTTATGACCTCATGCAATCAAATGACATGACAAACACCCACACAAACAATCAAACCACAGGTGGTGATTGCATCCATCTCTCTAGTGTTGTATTATAGCTAAATTCATTCTCTCCCATGATAGTCTTAAAGGTCATTGTTGGTAGGGTGTTCCTACAAGCACACACGACACATGATTCTCATCATAAATTCATAATAAAACATAATTAAACATAATTAACTAATCATCATTACTAGAATTAATAATTAAACACAACATCAATATCAATAAAAAATCATGTAATAAATAATTAAAAATTACAGTTATTATCAAAGAAAGTCAAGTAATCTCTCTTATTCAATGATATTGAATTGTTCTAATTTGGATATATCATATGACAAATAACCTCTCAAACTTCTGGGAAGCAAAGGTGAAGAATACTCAATAATGTTAATTCCATGAGATGGCCCATATTTATAAGGCCATCTATCCTTCAAATGTGATAGAGAGATCATCAATGATAAGAACCAAATGCTTCCAAGCCCATTGAAGCCATCTCTGTTGTTCATTTATGAACCCTAACCAAAATCATATCATTCATTTAGCTTGCTAAATACCATGTCAAAATTTGGCAGGTGTAACCAAACTGATGTATTGATCTTAGAAATACATTTCAAACACTTCAAACTGGAGGTCAAACCAAATTTAGATGATAAGTTATGGCCTCCAGAATATCAAGTCTCAACTTAAATTGCCTTGTGACTGTCAAATAGATTTTAAATTTAAACTTGCTTCTATATGAGAATGAAATGTCTGTAAAACTGTGATTGATAAATCTTATGACAGATGGATGTCAAAAATCAAAATGACAAAATAAAAACAAAATAAAGAACATCGATAATTTTTTTACAAGAAACCCAAATATGTGACCAAATCTAGAAAGTCCCACTGTGTGATAAGGATTGTAATTTAAGCCATAAATCTCTAAATAAGAAAAAAATATGCTAGAGGACCAAATTAAAGCCTTTCTCTTCAAACAAGCAAATGCCTGGCTGCCCCACCCCCCATACCTTCC
>VDFB02373072.1:0-11954 GCA_007258455.2 Sequoia sempervirens | reverse complement strand
CCTATGCGATCTTCCTTGGAATGATAAGGAATTTCCATACCACGGTGGCTTGAATCCACCCTATATTCCCCGTAGTTATCACACCCAATTTGGGTGACATCATAGGTAGATTCCATAACGCTATCCTCCTCATGTAACCAAGTTGTTACCTCCTGTTGGAAGACAGAAACATAGCTACTGTCATTCAAATCAGAATTATTGTTATGTGCTTGAGCCATGTTTTTGATCCCTTTTAGTGTATCATCATTGAAAATTTCTTGTCCAACACTTGCAACATTGTCTTCATAAGTATTCTCAAGTGTAAGAGACACAATATCAAGAGGAGAAGGATGTAGGCTATCGCTGCCCCAAATCAGACTTTTGGGATCTTCTTCTTTGCTTCCGTTGGAACCATCAAACATCACCAACTCTAAACTTGTCTCATGTCCTTCCATTGTAATTAGAGGTGGTAGTATCTCAAGTAATTCTTCTTCAATTGATGTCACAAGGCTGCAAGGTATTTCCTTGTGAAGTTCTTCAATTCTTTCATAAGCTTGTTCAACTTCTATGCCCCTTGCTTTGTCATTATGTATCATGGAAGGAACTACTATAGAGGACTGATTTTCTGAATTATACATTGAATGATGAAACATACTCAACTGAAGGCAAAGATCCACAATCTCCCTATCTTTATCTTCCATCAACTTGACTGCTGTGTCCCTATCGCTAAGCATTTGCAGTTAGTCCTCTTTCAACAATTTCAATGCTTCCTTGAAAGAATGCAAGTGCATATGAGAAACTCCAAGTCCCATTCCATTTTGTCTTTCCTCTCTTTGGGCTGTCCAAATGAGGTCCTCCAGGTGCTTATGAATAGAATCCATCCTTGATAATGCTTGAGCAATTTTGTCTTCCATTACCATCAAATGGTCTTGCAAATCTTCCCATACCAAAAGCTTTTGTTCTGATTTTACTTCATGTGTAGGAATTGTGTCATCATAGGAATCAACTATCACACTAGAAGATGCGTTGTTATCATCCCAAGAATCCACACCATCATTATCCATGTCAACCTCATGCTCTACATCAAGGGAAGCTATGTTTACAATATCTCTAAAGGGCTGATCCAGGTTTGCATTATCTTCCACTTTGTGATCAACCAAAGGAACACCAATAGAAACCATACCTTCATATGGATTGTCAATCATAATCTCTACGTCACCCACCAAGAGACTCGTGCACTCTTTTGTAGATGCCTCATAATCTCTATAGGAATGATCTAAATGTAGGGCTAAGGCTGCTGCCATGTCCTCATTTCCACGCAACTCTTTATCATATGAAGATTCTGACAGTTCATTAGAGACATCCTGACACTCAAGCATACTCCCTTCTTGAGTTAAGCCATCCTCTTCAAACTTTGTAACCTCATTTGTTGGTATGTTTTCAACACTACTTGGCTGAAATGGTTATTTTTCCTTATTAACACCACATATGTGATCAAATGGCTAGTGTTCCTGACAAGTGAAACAAATCTGCTCTTTCCTCATTTGGTTCTTGCTCTTTTTGGGTGATCATGGGACCTGTATACCCAAAGAAATTAGCTCTACAGCTGTCATTTGTTCCTTGAACTTCCCAATTTTCTGCTCAACCAAACCTTTTGGGAAAGCATAAGCCGTGGGGGAAACATACTGCTCCTTCCTCCAAATGGCTAGCAAGTTTGATTGCAATTGTTTGCAGATTTCATCATCTTCATCCACCATTAAAGACAAAATAGTTTGCATACTTGCTTTAACACTGTTTGAATGTTGTTTTCTGATTTTGGTTAGAAAACATTGAAACATTTGAAGAATCAATTTGTCACATTTGAGATCCAACATGAGGATAAATGATCTTGCTCTTGCCATAATTTCTATAATCTTGGCCCTCTTACCAAAAGTAGAGGCTTTGACATCATGTAACCCATATAGGCTCTCCACACTCAGATGTAGAACCTTCTTCAGTATGTCATCGTTACAGGGTGCCACAGGAGTTGTTATTCCTATGATTTCACTGTGACAAGAAGCAACTGCAAGTCTCACCTCTTCACAAGGATGCTCCATAAACTTGTGCTGGACCAAAGTGAGCATTGAGGGTTGCAAAGCCCAATTTAGAAGCCTCCAATCTGCCTAGTCTACTTTGGACAAATATGTGTCTAATTCCTTCAACTTAGAGAGAATATCATCAGGAAATTTCATGGACTTCAATTGTAATCCAATTACATAGAGCCAATTCCCTACTTCCTTTTCTTTCTACAAATCCCTTAACTGATCACCATTGAATGTATCATTGAATTCTTTTGAGAAAAGGACACTTTTCAGATCTGCCATTGTCTCCATTTCATTTACTGTAAGAGCCCTTCCAAAATCTGCTCTAAATTTTCAGTTTTGATCATTCAAGAATTTCGTCAAACTGTTTCCTTGTGAACTGCTGTTAGCTGTTTTGGTGATGTTTGTTTGAATTTCTCTCTTTGAAATGATGATGAAATGCATATGATGACTCAACTATAATGCCAATGACTTCCTAATGCAACTAGATGTAGTGTAGATATTTTGGTGAATTTCTCAATGCAATAGAATGACTGCAAACTACAACTACAGCAACATGTCATTTTGACAAACAGTTTGTATGCCTTCACCAAACTCCATATTATTGCCATAATGAAACTCTATCATTTACAATCCTATAATGATGATCCCAATGCAAATGCCGATATTTAATAATCGTCTATTGCAAACAGATGGCTTGTTTTAAGTGCAAATGCTCAATACAGCAAGTAATCATTTTGTCCAACAATTCTATGCCAACTCAAACTTCATAATATTACAAATGTCTGCCTCCAATCAGGTTACAATATTTGCTAGCAATGAACAACTCAATATGATATCATCGCTATCATGTAAGCATACTATGATAAACTCAGGATTACAGAAACAGTGCTCTAATATGCAAATCATATTATGATAGACACCATTGTTTGACAGTGATCCATTACAACTATTTCTTGAGATGCAATGACACCAGGCTTATAAGTATAATGCAAATGCATACAACTCTATTTAATTTTAATGAGGTGGAACTTTGATTTAGACGCCAATGCTAGAGATATCTGTGTTGATGATATTCAATCGAATTGCTTCCAAAATGGTTCCTTTGACTGAAATACTGGTCGATGCAAGTGTGAGACTGATGGCAGCACTTGATTATATACGATTTATTTCTTGAATGTGATCAAACATCACTCCAGCTTCTTGATCGATCTGATCAATGCTCCTTGCTTGATGATGACTTGATGTAAGTGATGTCTCTCTCCTCAAAGGCCCAATTTTACTTTAGTCTGTCACTTCTTTGAGAGATAATATCGCCCCCCACATATGCTGTGATTTTGTCTTGTTCTTGTCTTTTAAAACTGTCATCTGATTTCCCTGGCTCTATTTGTCTTCATTTACCATGATGGATGATGTTGTGTCACCTTCTACTCCCAAAAAGAACTTCTAATATTTCACTCAGCATAAAAACGTGACTTCTTCAAATAGTCCGATATGCCAAAGACTGGATACAAAAATAATCAATTCTTTCTTCTTCTCTGACTTTGTCTCTTCTACCTTTTTGTTTTATTATGTCCAACAATTTTTGTCTTTTTCACCAGCAAAGATCGAATACATCAAAATCGAATTGTTGGATATCAAGGTAATAGCTAAACCAATCAATCCCTTAGCACAAAATTGAAAATGCGATTCTTTTAAATACATAATGCAGCGCCAAATTTGGATGAAGAAATACGATTTTTCCCAGATGCCACTTATTTCTTCCTCCAACGTAAAATCGTTATCTCCAGTATGAGAATGATCCTTAAAATAAGATCGATCTTTACTAGGATTTTGTAATTGCTTCTAGCTGTAAGTTGACTCCCTGTCATGTCCCCTTCTCAGTGACATCTCTCAGAGGACAGGATTGGCCTATCACACGACCCTCGTAGGCCGATAGACTGGATAGAGGGTCACTTCGGAGCTTGGCTCATTTAACGATCATCTTTCGCTCGGCCTCGGTCGGAGTTATTTCGGTAGACTGCTGGCTTAGCAGCTCTTGGCAAAAGTAAGCAGGGGACCACCGCTATTTTGAAGCGCCAGTCAGGGCGCATCGAATTTCCGTGAGTCTCCGCCGAACACGGATCGCTAATCGGGTTAGAAACAGATATTGGTTATTTGACCGTATTGATTGTGTTATTAATTAATTAACGCGATAATATGCAGTTATAATTTAATATTATAACTTATGAATTCCTCGAGCCATCATGGTGGGCAAGGGGCCAGCTTTGACATTCTTTATTAATATTAAATATTCAAGGTGGAGAATTGGTGTTATTAAAATATGAATATTTCCATTAAAACCCTACTTTTCAGGAATCGACCTTTCGCAGCATTTGAGGGTTTTGCATTGGGATTTTGTGCCTTATGTGGATTATTGAGTTTGAAACTCGAATAAGTCATTGGTCCGAGCCCGAGACTTTAGGGTTGCACCATTCCTGGAATCGTTTATCTCCCAAGTGAAAGTACCCCAGAGTGTGCAATATCACTTTGATCTATCACAGAGGTTTTCTTATTCAGAGAAAACTACAGAGCTTCAGTGGATTCATCATATTCAGTTCCTTTCAGTTATTTGCATTCAGAGACATTCTATTTACCTGGGCGCCCATTACAGAGACATTAGCAGTGATTTTTTGGTGAAGCCGTACAAGTATTAATTGCAGATCTGACAGGCCGTACTTTACCAGCAGGTCGTACCTCTTGAAGAGCCGTACTCATCATCAATAAAAGAACGCCTTTGGTTGGGGTCTCTAATTTGCATCAGAGGAGGCGCCTACTATTTGAGAGTCATCAGAGACCATCATTCAGAGAGAGAAGACCATCCTTTACCTCAGCCGTACATTTCTGTACCTCTGTTGCAGCAATCTCCAGGTTTTTAAAATATTGAAAATTCTTCATTTTTATTCATTGCATACATCTGGGTATCGTTGTAATCAATAGAGAAGTTGAATAAAGGATACTGGCATTGATATTGTTGCATTTCCAAAGCTATTTTATTTTTAGTAAATTTATTTCCATTTATTGTCAAAATCGTACCTTTTCATCTTGGCATCAAAAACACAAAAAAAATGCAAAAAACCTAAAAACGTCAGAAAAACATAAGACTTCAGTCAGATTTCGTATCAGGGGGAAACAGGGGTTTCTACAGTGGTATCAGAGCTAAATCCTGCCATCCTTAGGGTTTAGCCATCACATGCAGCCAGAAGAATTTGACACATACAGGTATTATACACGCAGACGTGCCTTGATTGAAAGGCAACGCAGTTTGAGCAGGCAGCCAGAAATCATGGCTGACAGGGATGATAGGGCTGACAGGACAGAGATCCCACAGAATACCAGGGATCAGGATGATGCTGAGGTCTTGCTTGCACTCAGGGATATACGTGCAGATCAGCGACAGTCGACTGAGGTATTGCAGCAGTTGACAGTGGCACTACAAAGATTAGGTACTCCGAGGAGACCGTCACCGCATCGTGACGATGACAGGAGTGAGGCAGGGTCACGGAGAGCTCCTAGGACAGTATCACGGACAGCAGATAGGCCTACTAGGCCTACTTTCACGAGACAGGAGCCCGATGAGGCTGTACCAGATGACGAGCACGAGGAGTTGTTTGCTGATAACCTTATGGCAGCGAACGAGGAGTGGAAGTTGATACCTCCTGCAGTCAGAGAGAGGCTGTCTTTCGACCGTTTTGTTACTCAGAGACGAGAGCATCATAGAGGTCGTCAGGATTGGAGACCCAGATACCAGAACAACGATTTGAAACATGCAACAAACAGGTTGAATTTGGTGATGTTCGATGGTAGTGGGAAGATGACAGCCCAAGCTTGGATTAGCAAGCTTGATACATTTCTCACCTTGCGTCCGATGGCGGAGAGAGACGCTATTAGATATGCTACACTGCACCTTGAGGGAGTAGCATACGATTGGTGGCACCACGGCATGGTGACCCTACAGCACGACAGGATTACTACCTACCAGGAGTTCGTGGATAGATTGGTAGAGAGGTTTGACCGGAAGGATCCGGAAACCTATTTCCGAGACTTAGCACAGTTGAGGCAGAGTGGCAAAATTTTATATATATATATCGCTGATTTCCGTGAAGCTATCCGGCTATGGTTCCGGAAAGCATACTGTAGAGGCGGTTAGTAGTTCTTTTCATGGAGGGTTTAACCGAGCCACTGAGAGGCTGGATCAAAGCCTTTGATCCTCCGTCACTACAGGAGGCGATGAAGAAAGCACGTAACATGGAGTTCGCAGCCCCGTCAAGTAAATTCAACTCCAGAGGTTCCTCATCGTTCAGAGATAACAAGGGCTTCAATAAAAATAGGGATAAATCTGATTATAACAAAGACAAATCAGATTATAAAACGATTCAAAAGGTAACTAGCTCCCACCTTTTGGATCGTGGAGGCCCTCATCGACTTCGTAGGAAGAAGCTTTTGGTTTCTACCGTGAAGGACCGATGCCAATCACGCATTGTCCCTCTAAGACCTAAGGGCAAGGCAAATCGCGGTTATGTGGGCTCACTATGAGGGCTCTCAAGGAGAATATTGCAAAGGCACAAAAATCGCTATAAGCAATATGCGATCGAAGAGGACTGGATAGGCATTTCGAGGTTGGTGATATGGTTTACTCTTATGCTTCACTTCTATCAATACCCACTCTTAGAAGAGGGTCGAGAAGCTTTGGGTCGGGCTATTACTACCTTCGTGATCCTCGAGGAGAGTTGGCTTAGGTGGCTTATTTAGCTTGAGCTTCCACCGGCGAGAGCAGTGGGTACACAACGGATATGCCGCCAGCGCTAGTCACCTGTTGTACCATCTGGCAAGGTTACCACCCTTACGATGAGGGTAAGCTGGATTCTATACCCGAGTCCACCCCGAGTATAGGAGACAGCTATGCTTCTGGAGGACTATCAAAATATCCGGGTAAAATGGAGAGATTTGCTCCGAGGATGGCGGAAGAGCTTAGGAGATTCTCAGAAGATCCTAAGATCGGAGATTGGCTTTGAGGACAAGCAATTCCCGTGGGGCTGATCACATGTCCCCTTCTCGCTGACATCTCGTGAGGATGTGATTGGTTTTATCATTACCCACCCCTCGTGAGGGGCCGAGCAGGACTGATAGAGGGTCACTTCGAGCTTGCCTGTACCGACCGATCGCTTGTCTTTCGCTCGGCTCGATCGAGGTTGTTTGCGCACTCGCTATTTTAGCAAATTTTGGCAGCAAGCAGGGACTAATCGCTATTTTTAGCAAATATCGTGGCGGCATCAGAATCACGAAACGATCGACGGATCAAGAATCGAACAGGAGATATTAATATTTGATCGTATTGATTAAATATTAATTAATTAACGTTTATAATATAAAGTTATAATTTAATATTATAACTTAAGTGAATTCCTTGAGGGGTGCGCCATCATGAAAAAGGGGCCAGTCTGATATTTTATTAATATTTAAATATTCAGTGGAGAACTATGGAGAATTGGAAATATTAAAATATGAATATTTCATTAAAACCCTATTTTCAAGGGAATCGCACTTTTCAGTGTATTTGAGGATTTTGCATTGGGATTTGTGCCTTATGTGATTATTGAGTTTGAAACTGATCAATATTGGTCTGAGCCTGAGACTTTAGGGTTTCGTGTTCGATTCCTTGGAGAACGAGCCATCTCCAGCGGAAAGCAATTCAGAGAGTGTGCAATATCACTTGATCTATTGCCTACAGAGGTTTTCTTATTCAGAGAAAACTACAGAGCTTCAGTGGATTCATCATATTCAGTTCCTTTCAGTTATTTGCATTCAGAGACATTCTATTTACCTGGGCGCCCATTACAGAGACATTAGCAGTGATTTTTTGGTGAAGCCGTACAAGTATTAATTGCAGATCTGACAGGCCGTACTTTACCAGCAGGCCGTACCTCTTGAAGAGCCGTACTCATCATCAAAAAAGGAACGCCTTTGGTTGGGGTTTCTAATTTGCATCAGAGGAGGCGCCTACTATCTGAGAGTCACCAGAGACCATCATTCAGAGGGAGAAGACCATCCTTTACCTCAGCCGTACATTTCTGTACCTCTGTTGCAGCAATCTCCAGGTTTTTAAAATATTGAAAATTCTTCATTTTTATTCATTGCATACATCCGGGTATCGCTGTAATCAATAGGAGAAGTTGAACAAAGGATACCGCATCGATATTGTTGCATTTCCAAAGCTATTTTATTTTTAGTAAATTTATTTCCATTTATTACAACCGACTTTTCTATCTTGGCATCAAAACACAAAAAATGCAAAACCTAAAACGCCGAAAACATAAGACTTCAAATGATTTCAGATCGTGGGGAAACAGTGGCTTCACACTCCCACCAAACTGAAAGTTCTCTTCACCAAAACCTGCAAATAAATCGTTTTCTCCAAATTTTTGGTAATGAACTCTTCACAATCTGCAATTATGTTAATTCTTCAAAATATGCAATTAACTTGTTCAGATCAAAATATCTAATCAACTCCGAATTTGTCTCCAAACTTCAGCAAAATTGTCTCAGTCACTCATAAAAAACCTCACAGGCTGGCAGGATCTTTTAGCTCTGATACTACTGAAACATCCCCTATGGATATTTGCCCCAACTTTTCCAAATGATCCACAGAAAATTTAACAAACGTTTTGCATGCAAACTGATTTCCATTTATCCAACAAATTATGCTGAAAATCATATAATATTAGACTGAAATAGAGATCTGAAATTAAATATGAATATTGCCTTAAAATCTTCAATAGAATAACAACAAAAGTATCCAATTGTAGCCATAGAACTTACAGTAAGATTGGACAACCAGAAATATGACTTTGAAACACAAAGTGAGACACCTAAGTGATATTTCCAACAGACAATGGGTTTTTGTCCACTGCCTCCAAGCTCAAGGGTTTTTGTCCTCAAACCTGCTGAAAGCCAATGCTCCCAATTCTCCAAAAAATAATAAACCAAGCATATACCAAGCATGGCTGAAAATGAGCCCTTGCAACACTTGTTATAAGCTTCTCATAAGAGCTCATTCACACTTTTAACCAATGTGGGATAAAACATAAACTTCCTTTTTTCCTTTTTGATGTCTCATGTATTTTAAAATAAGGGGCCCCTTTTACTATTCATTTTCCCACTTGATTTTAGACTCACATTAATAAAGTTAAATAATTGAATTTAACTTTATAATTGAAACTTTATTAATGCAGAGATGAATTAAACCAATGGAACTGAAATCATCTGACAATAATAACCAATTTTCCATTAAAAGGACACTATCACTGGAGATCACGGGCCGCTTGATGAATTATTATTAATAGCATTAATGACTTACTAAAAATAGTAAGTATGCCAAAACTGCCTCCAAACGCCTCAAATTGACCTGCAACGAAAATTGCCTAGGCCAAAAATCTTCAAGATTCCTCAAAAGCCCTGGTTAGCCTACGAAACCAAGGAGAAATAGGCTAACGACAACATCATACAATGCGAGCTATAAAAGGGGACATTACAAAGGACCTTCACATGTCACTTTTGTCGATCCTTACATGATATGGTGGTCAGTTATTTTGCTGCTACGACTCCAAAGGGGAGTGACGCAGCTAATAAAATGAGTTGCAATGGAAAGCCTAAGACTATTGGACTTCAATAATTATTAATAAAATACTTCCTCCTTCTACCTTGACTTCTGAATATTATTACATCATTCCTAATATTTGGAAGTTGGAACCATATGTTTGATATATGTATATTGAGACCTTCCCTATAAATATATATCTAATTATTCCCAGATTTAGCAAGCCTCCATCATAGCTAACCAAAACCCTGAAATTTGTCTTTGTAAGAGACTTCACAAATTTTGTAAGTTTCTCTTGTAAAACTGAAGTGAGAAATCTGAGTAATCTCTCCAACCAATTAGTTAGGGTAAAATTGTTTCACCACCGAATCTAGTTTCCCGAAGGGTTTGCGTCCCAGGGTTTTAAGCTCCAAAATCACACAATAGAATAATATCTATGCATGCCAAAAATGAGCTTTCGTTTTCACCTTCGTATCCAACTCCACCCTAACTTTTTAAATTCCCACTTTTTAATAATTTTAAATAAACTTGGGAATAATAAAGTGACCTTTTAAAAACTTCATTAAATATCCACAAACTCACTTTATGAACTTAAAGTAATTAGTTAAATAATATTATGGTTAAGATATGTTGGAAAGGATAATATTAAATAATTAAATTAAAATATTCCCTTAGTTCTAACAGTAGCCTATGAGAATAAATAGGCTAATTAATCACTCCTACTTAGGCATCGAAAGGAGACATTACAATGCAAGACATGGTGTAAATGGGAATTGCAAAACTTACAGATTTTAACATGTGTGTTCTTCCAGCGGATCATAGCCATTTTCCTTTCCATGGAGATAATTTTGAACTATAATTTGAGACCAAGGCCTTTCACATGGTCAATTTACTTGCACCAAGAAAGGGATGTGAAGGTTCTTACCCAAAAGTTGCTAACTTTGAAGACAAGGATTTGAGCAATCTCTTTCTACTTTATTAGATATGTGTTCAAGAAAAAGATTTGTGAATTCCTCCAATTGATATTGTGACCTGAGACGAGACAAAATTTATCCAATGACATCTTTATCACTTTAGCTTCTCTCTTTCTTGGAACTCCAAATAGAAATGTTTCATTTACAAATTGTTGATGAATTAACACATTAACATTTGGCGCTACCTTGACCCCTTTCCAATTTCATGAATCTCCCTCCCTTTAATAAGTCTTCCCAAAGTTCAACCATTATTATGAATAAGAAAGATGACAAAGGGTCCCCTTGCCTAATTCCTTTTGAAGAAGAAAAGAACCCTTGGGGGCTACCATTGACCAAAACAAAGAATCTTGGAGTAAATATGCAGCTCCAAATCCCCCTTATCCATTCTAGACAAAATCCAAACCTCTCCAATACTTCCTATAAAAATTGTCTATTCACTTGGTCATAGGCTTTCCTTGATAGTTTTATGATCATTCTCTCTGCTTTGATTTTCCTTGTCATATGTATTGCTTCATGTGCTATGATTATGCCTTCATGATAGATCTTCCCGATGTGAGGCTATTCTATTCTTTTGAAATGGTTTCTAGAAGGATCGCCTTTAACCACTTTACCATTGCTTTGGATATGATCTTGTATACTCTATTACATAAAGAAATTGGAAAAAAGTCATCCACAAATTCCATTGGCGTCTTTTCAAGATAACAACAATGAGGATATTGTTCATGTCTTTTAGCATGGTGGTTTGCTCTCTTGATTCCTCTACAACCAAGACCATTTCTTCACCAACGATATTCCAAAACCTTTGAAAGAAACCCATTGTGAAGCCATTAGGACCAGGAGCTCTGTCTGTGGCAAGCTGAAATGCAGCATCTTTCACTTTATTCTCCAGGAAGGGGCTCTTTATAAACTCATTCTGTTGTGGACCAAGTATATTTGGGATTGAACTCAATGCCTCTAATTTAACTTATGCATCCATTGGAATTGAATTGTTCAACAATTCTTCGAGGAAAGTCTCTACTACTGTACATATTTCACTATGATCTTCAAACCACATCCCCTTGTTAGTTTTTCATGGAAGTGATCCTATTAAAACTTCTCTTTTTCTTCATTGTGTTATGGAAGAACTTAGTGCTTCTATTGCCTTCTTTTAGCCAACATTCTCTAGATTTTGCCTCCAAAAAGCTTCTTCTCTACCAAAAAATTCTGCATATTTTCCTTTCAAAAATTTCTCCTTCGCATAAGACTCCTAGTCCATTCCCACCTAAATCATTTCCTCATTAAGTG